>DWHP01003222.1:0-13607 GCA_018247895.1 Parnassius honrathi
AATAAATACATTTTTAAATAGTAATGTTGTGTCACTTCCTTGATTCCCGAAATTTTCAGTGCCGCCCTCGTAACAAATTAAGCCTGTCACATTCAAGATATATTTATTCAATTAATGCTTGTTTAAAGCTGTTATGAACGTCAAAATCTATAGGTACTGGTTCGGAAACCAAGATAAAGACAAATCTTCTTTTTGGGAATTACGTACGTAACATACCGGCCAAACCCGATTTTAAGGAAAATGTAATTTCAGCGACATAAGTTTGAGGTTGTTTGGGGTCAACAGATCTGGTTGATCCCTTCGGGTTTAGGAAAAACTAGTTTGCCTTAAAATCGGATTTGGACGGTAACACATAAATGTCAAAAATATATATAGCAAAAATATTAATAAGAAACACATAAAAAACACGAAAAAATGGAAATTGTTTTAAACTCATTTGCATAGCGAGCATTAGTTAGCAAAACATCAGGCAACAATATCACGTAAACCATTCATTTGCGGACGATCATCGATTAAGTAAAAAGTCTCAAATTACCTATTTACTCCTATTTTCATATTGAATCTGAATCGAGTAGACAGTTTATATACATAAATTGCACAAAAACAAACTTCCATATTCAGGACTATTATTCGCAGGTCATACAAATACCTTGTTCCGTGCGAGATTTGAATGCTAAGCCTATGAACCACAGTCCACAGACAATCATAGCGTACACATAAAGCCGTCAATAATATAGCTGGTCAATATGTGTATAAACTTGCCTTCCTACGTCAATATGTTAGAAGCCAAGCCAGAAAATACAAAGAAAGCTTGGCTTATAATAAATTGATTTAACATCATATTTGGCTAACCAATATTTAACTTTTATTCAACATTATCTATTTCCGTTCTCACCGAACCAAAGGTATTCCAAATAAACTGCTTAAGCAGACCCTACATCTTATATCTAATCTAGACAAATATCGCCGTTAAATTGGCATATTGCAAATTCGCATCCTTATACCTAGTATGTAGCCATATTTTGAACTTTATTTTCTGCCTAATAGGCTAGGGACTCCCTCGATTCGAGTGAAAGGAATTTAATGAAGAGGGAATATGCTTTAATCTGCTTGTAATAAGGTTGATATTTTCTCATCCACCAGTGCGCTTAGATCCTAAGGCGTGAAGTAGATGGGGTTTGTAGTAGATGTAAGACTTGGGCGTCCGAGATAAGGGAGTTCAGTGAACTCGCGTCCCGCTTGATTCTTTTTACATGCTTATTTCGTTTTGATTCAATAAAGTTTTATTGTTCGAGGGACAATTTTAGTACAGGCTTCGTAATTGCTTCGGCGACCGAGATTTTTTACGTACCATTTTATTCGTTTGCGGCGACACGACTACATTATTTTCTCTCGAAAAGTTGAGATGATATTTTTATATAAAAATTTACTACTTATTGATTACTTCCCTAAAACATTTTTAGACGTCAATTTTTATTCGCATACATAATCAGTTCCAAAAACCTCGTGAAGTTTTTAAACACCCTTGAATAGAAATCTACAAGCAGATATGTTCATCCAAGTTTTTCTTTTTTTTTTTCTTTAGGATAAGGGTGACAAACGAGCACACAGTCCACCTAATGGTAAATAGATGCTGTTGCCCATAGATATCTACATTTAACCTCACTTAAGAATCAAAATGCAGATGCCTTGTCACCCTTGAGGACTAAGACGGAATGCCTCGATTCCAGTAAAACGGGTCTCCGGTTCTCTACACTCTCCATACGATACACAGCAGCATCAAGCTGCAATTTTACGCTGATATTCTGTGAGAGCGTGGTACTTCCCCGGTCGAGCCGACCCATTCATGGTACAACCATAATAGCTGCAGTGTGGCTCTATCACGTATAAATGTTCTTCTTATCCTTCCGTTTCTGTGTTAAAGCTAGAGGCTTAAAATAAATTGTTTCATTAGCAATAGAAACATTACGCCATCATTCATCATCGCGTATGTTCTGTGCGAGCGTAGTCTCTCCACGGCCGAGCATTTGCAGCCTGACTATACCACATGAAATCCAAATAAATTAATTTATGGAAAAAAAGTTAAAGTTACAGCCTATATACGTCCCACTGCTGGGCATAAGCCTCCTCTTATTGTTAAGAGGGTTTTAGGGCACAACCGCCTGTCGGAGGCTGAAACCCAAATCAACCAAGTGAACAACGTGATGGCTGACATGAAGAAAACGCTGGACGACCTCAAACTTGTATTACATGGACATACGTCCAGATCCAGACTAATTATTTGTAAGCTATTGCAATAAAATTTCCTTGCGGGCTTAGAACCTGCGTGCCAGAGCATACGCGTAACGCTCGCTTCTACCCAACCGTCTCTAGCCAAGCGAGTGCTCACTACTTTAGAGAAACAATGCGCCCTCCTATCATACCTACCCAGTACTCATTAAACTGAATTATTATATGGTTTTTAGGGGCTATATCTGTAAAAGGATTAACAAAACAGTCACTATATGATAAAGCTATTTTAAAATTAACTAACTAATAATTAAAAATATTACTACATATCACGCCATAAATTTAGCGAAATCTAATTAGAAATTATCCATAGTGTATTGTCACTTTCACTTGTATTGAGCAATTAGCTGTTAACTGTTTCGTTGCGCGCAAATGGAACTTAAGTAATGGTTTTTAGATAAAAATCTAATGTCCTATTTCACGACATAGTCGACTTACAAATTTCATTAGAATGTGACCAGCCGTAAATGAGTGATTGAACATTCAAAATATACTTTCACATTTATAATTTTATCAAGATACTGTTACAGTAACATTCGATGTCACTCAATACGCATTAAATAGCTTACGCACGGCCTGTTTTTCTTTAGCTTTATTTTACAACTTCTCTCACTCTTGTAATCTGCCAATGTCGTGCCAAAAATTACCCGACAAAATTGCGTAGCAAAGCACTTAATTACAAACACGATCCAAAAACGAAAGAGGTACGTATTTATGATTTTTATATGCAATTCTAACTTTATAATTATATTTAATAAAATGGCACACTCTTTTTATTCAAAGATTTGAAACGAAACAGGTTGCTATTAAAAATATAAGATCAAAAGAACAAAGTCGTTACGTACGTAGTTGTACGTAGCCTTGATTAATTTCTAAACACAGCGCACCCTCCCCTCGTTTAATTCACTTCTCATCGCGCCACCTAAAAATAGAGTAGGACATCAGACGTTACGGGGAGGCACTCATTTTATACATACAGCCATATTATTTAGTCAGTTTACCTGCATACCGACATCCGGATTCATCTCCTAAAAGTAATTAAAATATGCTCCGGATAGTGATTCTTCATTTCATAATGTGAGACAGGACTGCTTAGATGGTGATAATGACAATGTTAATGATAAATAAATTGATGCAGTTTCTCACACATGAAGAGTTATAAAGTTAACAAATCTTTTCAGTAAAATTACCTACGAAACGGAATATAAAGAATTTTTAAGATACAAACAAACCTAGGTGTTTTCGCAATTTTTTCCTTATTTATTAAAGCAGTTCGAGCAGTCCAATAAACATTATTCTACAAAACAACAATTCGTAATCTGCTTCATTTTAAAAAATCTGGACAGAAATAAAATACTTAAACGACCTCTTTAGATTAATAGCTTTGAATAAAAACAAACGAGTCTCGTAATTTGTTCAAGGTTAAAAAGTTACCAGAAATCATGATATCTTGTCCACTTACGGGCTCGTCAAAATATAAACAGTTTGTGTAAATTACAAAAATATACCCGTCTCGTGACTCTTTCACTTTAATACAAGTTGATGATGACCAGGGATACTGTGACAGCTGAAAACAAACTTTACTAACGCGGGCAAGCACACAATAACTCGCCAAAGTTTTATCGTTATCAGATGAATGGTATAGAAACGCAAGGAAGTGAAACTAACATAAAATACTCACTTTTTTATATAATATGATTTTATAAAGCCAAGTCTTTTTCCTCAAATGCACGCAAACAAAACACATGTAAAAATGTAGTCAACTCACCTGACCCTTTCACTCTTAAAAAGTTATGAGATATATGCTCAACATTGAAGTATGTAATTTCTACGACCGTAACTTAAAAATCACGTATATAATATAGCCAGGTTCAGTAACTCTTTCACTGCTAACAAGTTATGAGATATAATGTAGAGCCAAGTCCAATTCTCCTTGCAGGCTCATTATATCAAAAAAAAACTCCTTGAAATAATCCAAGTCTCGTGATTATTTTGCTCTAGAAAAGTATGCATTCTAACGAAAGGCCGTCTTGTCCTTTCATGAACTTTATATCTAGATAGATCGAGATTATAAGCACGTTATACTTAGATGTGGAATAACAATTAAATTTAATTAAACATGTTTCTGGAAAACAATGCTAAAAAAACAGTTTTATATTTTAACAAAACAACTAAAAATGTTTAATTACAATTTACATCCTTTCAAATTTACGAACGCATTGCCATTGAAAAAATAAGCGCAATTATATAAAAATTAAAAAATACAAATGATATAAAATAGAGCTATGATACAACTTAAATAAATACAAAACAAAACCATCATTTATAGCGTGCAAACGCATGAAGAGGGCAAGCCATTAATTAAACTTCGGTCCGGTATTATTCCCGACATTTGTACTACAGTAGTATTGCTGTATACAAGAGCTTTCTCCCTCTCTCTCTTCAGAGGCTCGTTTTAAATTAAGGTTGCGTTTTATCGTTTACCGTACAGGGTTACCTATTATTTAACCGTGAGTGTTAAAGAGGCAGTAAATGTTGAGAAAAACCTTTATATGTAGGATAAGAAAGATAATTTTCCTTTTCATCTGCCGATGCTGATTTAAAATAATATTACGTATGTATGTGTATTTATTTTAAGATAAGATTTTGTATCGAAAATCGTTTAATTATTTATGTAAAAAAAGTTACTCCTGAAAAAGATGTTCTGACACTGGAGCTTTATTTGTAGGCCATGCAGATGCTTGGCTCTTACAAGAGTTTAACCAGAGACACGTAGTCGTTCAATTAATTGATAAACCACTGAGCTACCGAACCGTTAGAACATAATATGAAATTATTTTAAATAGATAGGCTTTTATCTAAACACACAGAGCAGAGAGAGCAGAGAGATGTCGCACGTAGGTAACTGATTTTTAAAGTCAGTTTTAAGTTTTCGACTTCAAACACGAAACGAGCAACAGTGAATTTTATCGAAATGTTCAAATACGGAAATAATTTAACTTGTATTGATTCACAATTATCATTAACCAATAAATATATCTGTGTCACCTGTCCATATAAATAATCTATCTTTGTAGGACTTGACAAATATAGTAAAGTTTTACAAAATTAGTTATAACAAAACACTTTTTAGCAGACTTCAAAAAAGGATAATGAGTTCGACTGTTTATATTTTTAATGTGTGTACCACAATATCTTCGAGATAAATTAATCTATTTTTTGAAGATATTCTAGTCCAAGTGCAAGTCTTACACTTGAAATTAATTATCTTTTTTTTTTCTAGTTCCATATTGTCCAATAATATTCTTGGTTAGCCCAACTAACAATCATTTGGCCTTAGTTAACTTTCGTATTATTTAGTTCAGTAAACTTTCTGAATTTAATATACTCAAATTAAACGCAACAGAAAATTGTCCGGGTAAGTAGCCGCAGCTATGGCAACCCTGTGAAAGCTCTATCATGTGGTACTGTTTCCGAGGAAAAGCGTAGGCGAATGTTGGGGGGCAGTGCGGGGGGCCGAGTCGCCATGGTGCAAGGGACTGTTCCGGGCGGGAGCTCAGCGCGCAGCCTCCGCAGTATCGAACGACCGCGCCCGCTCCCACGTGCTTCATTCACCGGCTGACCACGTGAGAATACGATAATAACACTTTAAGAAAGTTTTTATTTGTGGAAAGAGTTAAAAAAGCTGGACATTAAAGTGCATCTTGCAATATAATTTACATAACCTGCAGGTCAAGGGAAAACGTATCTTATTACGGTTGCAAGTGTATCACCACATTCTCATAATACGCAGAAGTATTTTCTTGATTGTTAAAATGCCTCCTTATATTCATACTTTTACTCACGTAACATAACATTGTGATCAATTTTGATATCGGCCGTAGAGACTGATAGTGTGCTATTTCTTTAACTATATTGGAATTCTAAAATCACTACGGTTACAGAATTGAGTATTGTACTTGGACTTTTTAACAAAATACTAAATATTCATTCTAAATTTGCAATTTAATATTGGCATGAATGCATTACCGTTTTATCTTCAGAGTATCCCCCTATCGCCCGTAAGTGTAATGAGGGTCGATGCCAGGACGTTTTCATGCCCTCCGATAGAGGGCGATACAATCATCTCGTATATTATAACAGATGTGAAATACTCTGTTCGGCGACAGCGAATAGCATCGATGATTCGAGTACGATAATGCGCTCGCCGCTGAAGTGACAACGGAATGCCTCACATCCTGTTATTTAATAAAGGCTTTATATACCCTTCAGACACGTTTACAGGAGTGATAGCACTGCTTCTTAGCGGCACACAACTGTTGTGACGCTCATGTAATAAAAAAGTGTTTTTCGGGCTCTCTGTTATCTCTTTAATGCATAGTGTTAATTTCCGAAAACTTTTCTAGGCAAAAGCGTTTTGCGTGTTTATTTTCGTTTCATGAGTGGCCTTTGTTAGTTCTCAACCGACTTTCTAATTGTAGCTCTTTAAAAAATAAAACAATTTAGTAAAAGTAATAAAACGGATCAAACTTAACTCGTTTTATTAATTTAAGCTATAAAAGTTCATTAATAAAACTTTGGAATACCTGACGATGAAGATAAAGTTGTATCTGATGAAATACCTGAAAAACAATATTTATATTATTAACTTTAGTATTTATGAACATTCAATAAAATCTAACGAAACGATTACTTAATTAAATAATATTCTAACTAAATAATTTCTTAGCTACCATGTATCCATCCGACCTTAACTAAGATTTTATAGGAATAAAAAAAATATTTTTGTTACTAAAGGTATTTTGTATTGAATACTTAAATGCTTTAACTAACGCCTGAGCTGTGATAGCTCAGGGGCTAGAGCTCGCTATAAATTATACGACATCTTTGTGAAACCAGATACCACCAACGCTTTTTCTGGATCGATACGACTTAACGACCATCAGGAAAAAAGTATAAACCAGCCAGCAATACACATGCAATTCCCTTCGAGTTGCAGTTGTTCAAGGGCGGCGGTAGTCATTTAACAACATGTAAGGCGCATGCTCGTTTACCACCTCTTCCGTAAAAAAAAAACAAAGTATGTGAGCAATCCGAGTAAAATCCACGAAGGCATCAATGATATTGTTAAATCCATTGCTGATTTACCACGTGCTCGGCGATGAAGGAAAACATCGTAAGAAAACCTGCATGAAATACGCCTGGACAGCTTTCTAACTTTATACAAAGCTCAAGTCCGATCATGCACGGGGTATTGCAGTCACGTGGTAGAGCCAAGCTGCAGCGATATTATGGTTGTAGCACGAATGGGGCGGCTCGATCAGGGTAGGAACACGCTCTCACAGAATACCAGCGTAAAGTAGCAGCATAATGCTAATGTGTATTGCATAGTGAGTGTAGAGAACCGGATACCATTTTTATTGGAAACAACACATCTACGTTTTGAATTTTAATCGGGCCAGACAGAGGTCAAAAGTGAGCCCATTTAAAAAAAATATATGTGTGAATAATAAAAACCAATAATATTTCTAAGACATGTGACATCTGCCAACACGCATTAGCACTTCACGGCGGACACATCCTTGTCCTACCCCTCAAGAAATGAGATAAATAGATGCCTATGTACAGTAAATGTAACGATCCAAGCGTTTAGTAAAAAATAAGACACCTTAATGTAATATAAAACCGTCGGTGATTATCCAATTTTAATATACACACTTTTGTCTTTTTATTTGTTTTATGTCTAAATTTAAGATTAATTGACTGATTGTGTCATCAAATTTTTATAAATAAAGAATCAATTTAAAACGTCAGTAGCATAATGTTAAGGGTACGGATAGTGCAACGACATACAGAGGTATATACCTAATTGCGGTTTGTACTACGGTCGTAAATTATCCCTTTATTACGAAAATTCCTTACGGGGATCTACTTTCATCGCATATCGGCAGGGCCACGGATGGCATTCGCACACTTGTGCAGCCCCACTAGTATCAGTCGCTACTTGACAATAACTTCTCGAGGGAGCATGATGCCACCCTCTATTGCTCCTTAGTCTATGCACGTTTAAACACAAGGTGAGCCTTCGTACATAGCCTTAATCTCTTCAAAAATTTTTAACTATTACAATAATTCTCTTGACTCAAACTGCTGGAAGTTACATATGTACGTAAAATTCAGACGGGCACTGTGCAATCGACAATTGCATCCGACGCTACAAAATCCGTCACCGACGAAATCCGAATCTCGATTCGAGCTAATGAATGGCGACGGAAACAATGTACATCCGAGCTTCGCATCGCATAAGCGCGACATGCAGCCGGCTCAGTTTAACGAGTGAGTTTCGCGTGAAAGAAGACTAGAATCTATTTTAAATTTCCAATGAAAATTTTCTGGTAGCTTTCAATTAAATTACTTTTATATAAATCATATTTCTTTCCAAACAGCCTAATTCTCTAACGAAACTGTTAATCCTAATAAATTGTAGTGACAGTATAAGAATATCATCAGGAGCATCTTCCTAATAACAACTCAAAATATAAAACACTGTGGTTGTCAACCCACGTGCCAATTATGGCAAAAATGGCAAAGGCAATCTATGTTCAGTTGTGGACTTTATAGGCAATTATGGATGAATTAATGGAATATTTTTGTTATTCGAATCTGCTGGGATTCGAACCTAAGATGCACAGTGTCTTATTTTGCGGTAGAGCCACGCTCTACCTTGGCCCACCGCACTGCCCCGACGTATACTGGCGGGTTTCACTTGTTTCCCTTTTGTTTGTGTTCACCGTCGAGCACGTGGTAAGCCAGCACTAAAAATTGCCATTAACTATACGGTTTTGAACTCGGTTGCTAGCATAATATAAAATATAAGTCGACTGTCTAAACCCTGTAGGTGTTTTTAGGTTTCTAAGTATAATAAAGGTTAAAATTGTATCAGAATGAGAAGCATAATCTATGTATGTACAGCGACATCTTGTAAAGATTATCGGAAATATTCAACTGCGCTGTATACACCGTACAGTTTATTATAAAGTTGTACCCCAAGTGTACGCGAACCTACATAGGCACTCACTCGTCACAGTCTACCAGATTACGATATAGATTTAGAGACACGGAAAATTACGACACAGAGTAACCTAGTTAGGACACGGTAGAAGATTATAATACATATTGCGATACACGTTTGACTAACGAAGTTCTTTTTTTTTATTCGTCGCAGAGTAACCTAGTTAGGACACGGTAGAGGATTATAATACATATTGAGATACACGTTTGACTAACGAAGTTCTTTTTTTTATTCGTCGATAGTTTTCAGTTCAATTTCATTTCATTACCCGACTGCCTCAGAAGGAGGGTAAGGTTTTTCGACAGTACGTACACACATTAAAAAAGAACTTGTGATCAGTAGCAAAAGCTTGTATACCTATTTTTAAAATTTTTCTTTATCAAGAAAATGTGTTAACGTTATATGTTTTTTTAATAGAAATACTAATAATATTTTTTTAAATAGAAAAACAGTAATGTTTTTACACAAATATTTACTTTGAATGGGATTCAAACCCAGAACCCACAATACTCTAATCGATTAGCCTAGACCGCAAACTTAAGTATCGCTGTCTCAAATAAAAATCTTACGAGCGAAATGCTCTAAACATCTCACGTCCATAGATGCTTTCTGCATTAATTAATCCTTTTTCCCTACAAAAGTTGAACGTCAATTCCTATACAGGAAACTTTTTTATGGGCAGGCAACTTTTAAAACAAGCTTTCGCCCCCCAGACAATCCAAATAAAATCTCAGCGAGCGCGATAACCTCGAAAAGTTTATTGGCATTGCGACATATATTTCAAGTCTCGACTCAAAGACCTTAAGAGACAGTTGATTCCCACATCGCAACTGCCGGACAGTAAGCACGGTCGTTGTAAAATATTGAATTCTTAGTACAATATACGTTTAAATATATTTTTGTAGAATAAGGGTGATAAACGAGCACACAGTTCACCTGATGGTAAGTGGATACTGTGACCCATAGACATCTACATTTATCCTTGATTAAGAATCAAAATGCAGATGCGCTCTCACCTCTGAGAACTAAGATGGAATGCCTCGTCACCAGTAAAAAAGGTCGTCGGTCCTATATACTAACCACACAAAACACAGCTGCAATTTTACGCTGGTATTCTCTGAGAGCGTGGTCTTTCTCCTGTCGAATCGACTCATTCATGCTACAAACATAAAATAGCTGCTATTTTTGGCATGCGTAATAATTTACCGTTCAATATTGCACTTGCACTATCAAAGAATAGCCCAATTACAATATCAACTAACCTTTATATTAAAAACGAAAATATTTGACGATGCGGGCTGGTAGATAACCCAATTTAACATCTTTCGTAATACAAAGTGACAATTTTGTATTACGCACGCGCAGAGAGTTGACGGTGAAATATTATGCCTCGTTTCATTAAAAAAAAACCTTTGAAATATCGTAAATTTTAAGTTGTATATCCTGAAAACTGTTTATTAGAGAATTATATAATCTATACAAATAAATTGAAGAGTCTGTTCATAATGTTTAAACAGTTTTTACTAAATGCATATGAAAGTATATACGGTACTTATAACAAAAAAAAAACATTTTTATAATTTTTTATCCATCTGTCTGTTCCAACCGATATCGGAGGGACTTTCATTAACAGATACCCAATGTTATAAGGAGTAACTTAGGCCACTTTTACTTCAGAAAAAGATTCAGGGTTCCGCGCCAAAAAAATCTGCTGAACATAGACGTCCCCTATTACAACTATACATGTAGCTCCAGCAAAGCTTTACTACTTTAAGTAAAATAAAATTATTAGAAACATTTAGCAGTTTTCACATAAGTCAGGGTGACTAAGGAGCACACCGTCTGCCTGATTGTAAGTGGATAAAACAGAATTTCTCTTTACCAGTAGAAAGGATCTCCGGTGCTCGTCGCTCGCCATACTAAACACAGAATCATTTTGCTGCTGCTGCTATTTATTATTTTGTGCGAGTTATTCGTGCTTCAGCCATAATTCGCAGCATCGTGCAAATGTACTTTAAAATTATCCAGTGGAAGTAGTATATCAATACCAGTGGCCGTTAAATGTGTTTAAGTACTTTAGAACGCACTATACAATCGTTATCTTAACTACAATTCTGAAACATAGACACATTTTAATTTTTTATCTGTCAACATTTTTTATATTACATTTTATAATAAAATTGGAAACATTAAAATTGAAATTCTACTTCTATCTTGCAACTAAGCTCGACTTGTGTGTGCAGTTTTTGACCTCCTGTAAATTTTGTTTCATAAACGCGTTAATATCAAATTAAGCTTCTATTATTTATATATAGAAACTTGTGGTCCTTTAAGCCGGATTTTGACCATCTACTTATGGATGATGGTTATAAGATAAACTAACTTAAACAAATACCCAATTTATATATCTTTCCATATTCCCAACACACACACGCGCGCACGCGCTATTGATTTAAGTGCGAAACGATTTAGCTTAAAATCAGAAAGTACCTCCAAGTTTACCTGTAGGGGAAGGTGGGTCAAGACGGGGTGAAGGGCAAAATGAAGCAATGTCTCAATGTCTCGATACGAACTCACCAATCTGAATCGAGCACATGCGTTAAAACATGCTGCCACCACTGCCACCAGCGTACAACGAGCCACCGAAATGGGTGGTCGAGTGAAAAAGTTAGAACACTATCTGTCATATGCAAGATAATTTTAATAATTTCTAATTTTTATTACGCGTGACATTAACTTAATAAAATAAAATATCGAAGACGTGTTTCTGAGACAGAAACACATCTTCAAGGTTCAGACAAGGTACGAACTGTGGTACGAAGGTGTCGTGTGCCTATGGATTAAACAAACATTGAAGAACGGCCAAACCTCAAACTCGTAATAGGTAAAATTGTTATAATTTGTTTTGTAATTAGTGAGTACTGTATAAGAGTAATATAATATATCGAAAAGAGTAATATAATATATGTTTCTATATATATATATATACATATATATACATCGATCGTATTCCATGTTATTCCTCAGAGGTGACGAGGAATCTACATTTTGATTCCTAATCAAGGAGAAATGTAGATGTCTATGGGCCACAGCATCAACTTATCATAAGGTGGACTATGTGCTCGTATGTCACCCTTATTCTATAAAAAAATCGCATAATTATTGCTTAAAAAGTTGCGTTTCACATTCGAAACATCATCGAAAGCAATTGATCAACGACACGCGCAGCTTCGTCCAATAAACCCAATAGAACTCAATACATCGGTCGCCGGCGAACTTTATTACCGCACATCAATCTGCTCCAATTTGTTTATCGGGAAATACAGCGCGTTGGCGTTGAATGTTAGGCGTTACGATGCCGGTAACTCGATTTGATGAGCTTATATTTCTGTTATATTGACGATAAGAGGTTTTTATGTAGGTATATGTGTTCGCGCAAGGTCTCTGTGTGATATGTCATAAGAAATGACTCTCTTTATAGCTTGGACAAGTTATATTATTATTATACCTTTATAGTCATTTATTCATGACACCGTCGTGATACGCCACCGTTTTAAGTTCATTATTTTATTTATTTAAGGGACAAGACAAAATGCATATGTATACATAATATATAATATTAAATATCTTAATCCTAAAATTGATATAAGATAAATATGAATAAATATTATTTATTAAATGTATCTAAGCGTAATAATAACAAAAGGGTTACATACCCTTCTGCGGGTTTAGGTATTATGCAGAAGACTAAAGAGTTTAATCTGCCGTTATGCCTGGCGTATATGGACTATGAAAGGGGCTTTGATTCAGGCAAAATTTGAACGGGGCTACATTTTCTTCAGCGGTGCCAAACGGACAGTCGGTATCTATTATATAACTTATATAAACCTATTTTAATGCAAAAACGTCTAAGATAGAGTTGCTTGCTATCCCCGAAACTCTTTACCGCTGCTTCGAAAGACGCTTTCAAGCTAACATATTAGAAACAATACGATATTAACATCAATCGTGAATACATCACTTCATTCATCGTTATACATGGTGGAGCCACGCTGCAGCTATATTATGGTTGTAGCATGAATGGGTCGACTTGACCGGGGAAGTACCACGCTCTCACAGAATACCAGCGTAAAATAGTTTCGTATGGTGAGTGTAGAGAACCGGATACCCGTTTTACTGGAATCGAGGCATTCCATCTTAGTCCTCAAGGGTGACAACGCATCTGCATTTTGATTCTTAATCGAGG
>DWHP01003223.1:0-13607 GCA_018247895.1 Parnassius honrathi
ACTGTATGTTTCGCAAATAAATAACGTTATACAACAGTGACGACGCCTGCCACCAAATGTTAAGTAATCAACTTTAAGTGTGATTGGAACATGTGGTCAAAAATTTAATTTAATATATCTTTAAGTGAACGATATTATTTTAAAATAGTAAAAAAACATATTTATCAGGAGGCCGAACTAGAATCTAAATTGCTCTGTCGTGATCCTGGTAAAATGTGCAATAAAAATTATGAATACAAGTAAATGTAATGTAGAAATTTGCTAGAACTGTGCATTGACTGCTAGGGGTAAGTGAATAACAATAAAATCGATTTTGCATTTCAATTCTAGTTCAGCTCTGGACAAAAAAGCTCCTGTAACGTACGGATATATCTAGTTACGTTTTATCCAACTCAATAAAGACAAAAATGTGAACGTACATATATTATTTACAAATTTTTCTAAAGCTGCCGCTATAGAAGCTTTTTATTAATATAATTTAATAGCAAAATAATGTTTGAAGCCAGTGAAACCAACAAAAACAAATTTAATGGGACATAAAAAATAAAAAAAGCATGTATGCAAACAAAATTGTTTTCATAACAATTTGTTGAAATAATAATTCCCATATATTTATTACTTCCCCGGATTACTGAAATACAGTAAATATTATTATTATTCCAACAGCAAAGTCTAAAACAACATGCAAAACCCAAAGCAAAAGATGCATAACAGAAATTAACAAATTAACAGACGGGAACCAAAGGAAACGGTAAGGCATTGGATGTTAAAATGCAAGGAGAGGGAGAAGAAATGGTTTCGTTGACTATAGCCGCAGCCGGTTCCTATGTATATAGTTTGAAAAATGATACTAAATTATATCTTAATTTCGTATTAACGGAGAGCTAAACAGTTTCGCGACTTAAGCACACACTATGGAAACTATGCAAAGCTATTCCGTGCTAGGAACAAAGGATACACAGAGATATTTATACCATATACTTCTAATGAAGCAGAATAATTGGAGAAGCCGGCGGCATTGCGCGCAAGACACATGTATGAACCGCTGTGCGACCACCCAGCAGGGTCGACGAGGAGCAGCGAAGCTCTTTGCGCTATTTTAGTTGCCGTTACATCGGCTTTTTCTTTCAAAGGACGCCTATTAAAATACCATTGAATGTCAAGAGGCTGATCGCCTTCCGAAACTAGACAAGTAACCTGACTCGCCTGCCCCGCGTATAGTGGAGTCTCAAATGTAAATGGAACTATACGAGGCGGTACTGGAAACAATTAGAAATGACATTGTTAAATCGATTTCTGTTAAGTGATGTTAGCTAGTGCTAGTGAAGGTACATGAAGAAAAGAGCAGTGAATTTGAACAGATTAAATTTTTCAAGTGTACGGTCTGTGATGTTAGTCCCCGTTGTTATTAATTCGTTCCAACATATTCAATAAACGTGCCATTTACGACGAGTGTCGCCGCGTACTCGGCGCGGCCAGCGGCGTTTTGCACAATACACGTGTAGTTTCCTTGATGATTGGCAGTCAGGGAGTTGATGGTAAGTACTGACGCTCGTGGACCTAGCGGCATCGTAGTGATGCCGCGATGCAGACTTGAGTCTATTGTTTCACTGCTAAATGTCCAAGATATTTCTAGCGGTAGATCTCCTTTAGTAGCAACACAGTTAACAACCGCGGCGTCTCCGGGATTGGAAGGCACCTCTCCGAAACTGAATGGCACTATCAATGGTGGAACTAGGACAACAAAAAAATTATGTTTTTTTATGCAAAAGGCTAAATGCAATAATTATTTTTCGCCCGATGTGTCGACATTGTGCTACTTTAATAAATCACGCAAGTAAAAGATTCAATACAATGCAAAAATAACCAAGTGTTATATCATATTTTCACGAGAAGAGATTAAATGGGAGTAATATATAAGGACGTATACGAACTAACTTTAACTTAGGTACTATTATTATACTTTTACGAGACCGCAACCTTGGAAGACATTTTAAAAGTTTTTATGATTTTTTTACAAATGTTTTTTGTTCGGTGACAGAAGGTTTTATCGTGGAAGGAACTAAAACTTGTAATTTAAATGATCAAAAATAGGCGGGATAAATTAATAACTAACCGTAAACAATTAAATCAGCTGAGTGGGTAGTTCGCCCCGCGCGGTTTTCACCGATGCATGTATAGGAACCAGCATGTTTTGCGTCAACGGACTCGATTATTAGTAAACTACTTCGCTTAGAATTGCTTATAGTATAATCCGTATTTCTTAGCGATATAATTTGTCCATTAAACATCCAGGTGATAGTAAGAGGAAGATCTCCAAAATTTATGGTACACGCCGCTTGTAAATATTCTCCGACATTGGCAGGCTTTTCGCCGAAAGTGAACGGCAGAATGTTTGGAGGGACTGGAATTTATTAGTCTGATGGGCTTTTATCGAAATATAAAACAATGAAAAACGTACATAACAAGATGATACTAAAATTGGTAAAATAAATTGAAAAATTATACAAAATCGCGATATTAAGCACCATTAATGATTAAAGTTGAAGTGTGCGAATGTGTCCCTGCTTCATTCTCTGCTACGCAAGTGTAGTTTCCAGCGTGCTTGTCTGACACGGAACCAATACTAAGGATAGCGCTTCTTTCTCCGATATTAAAAACGGTGACTCCGGACCTTGGTTTTATAGGTTCGTCGTCAAAAAGCCACCGTAGATGAAGCGGGTGATCCCCCTCGATGACCGAACATGGAGCGGTTACTACTTGGCCGGAATTCATAACTTCCCCGAACGAGAAGGGTTGGACCACAGGAGGAACTAAACAGAAAGCAAGCGTCACGCGGGTCAATAGGTTTTATACCGATCACGTTAAGCACGGCCGTATGGTTTGCTGTGCCCGCTTTGTTGGTCGCCGTGCACGTGTAGTTGCCACTGTTAGTGTCCATAGCGCTTGAAATGTCTAGTACAGAAACGCGATCACTAAGCGTCATGGTCTTCACACCCATTCCATGTGACACGGGTTTGCCTTCGAAGCTCCATATAATGTTTAACGGAGTGTCACCTTTGGACACATGACAATCAAGATGTACAGGCTCTCCCGCAAATACGGCTTCGTCCAACTCAAATGGTTTGATGTGGGGAACGACTGGGCAAAGAAAATTTGCGAATATTAGTAATGTATATATAATTTATTGCATGCTGGAATATTCAATCAAAGATACCGTTTACGCGAAGAGAAGTAGAATATCTGTCTACCCCTGCCCTGTTTTTCGCAATGCAAGTGTAATTGCCACTGTGACCTCCGGTAATGGAGTCGATAGACAAAAAGGATGTCTGTTCCGCCATCTTCATTGTCTTGATACCGGCGTGGTTAGATAGGTCTTGGCCTTCAAACGTCCACGTTATTGCAAGCGGACGATCTCCTTTGCTGACGTGGCAAGTCATTTGTACAGACTCGCCATAAAATACGGACTCGTCGATTTCGAATGGCATTATATGGGGAGGAACTGATTAAATAAGAAAAAAGAGAATCTAAGAATAAATCTAAACGTGCATACTCTATGACATTCATTGTACTATACAAAAAGTAATGTCGAATATAGAAGGGAGCACTGTCGAACCATGGATGTTGACGATTACAGAGTGACGTGTGCGCCCAGCACGATTACTTGCGGTACACGTGTAGTTGCCGCTGTGTTGCCCCATTGCCGTGGGCACACTAAGGACAGACGCTTTTTCTCCTAGCTTCGTTGTAGTTATGCCCATATTATTATGATAAGGTATTTCTTGTCCTTGAAAACTCCACGATATTTGAAGTGGACGGTCTCCTTTTGATACATGACAAGTTAGATGTATTGACTCGCCAGCAAAGATGGACTCTTCAACTTCGAACGGAATAATATATGGAACCACTTAAAACCGAACAGAAAAAAAAGTATTGATTTAAAAATGTGAAAAATATAAAGCTTGTATTTTTAGTACATTTTGTTGAATAGTGATTATTTTCAGTATTGAAGTGTAAAACGTAATTCCCGCGCGATTTTTAGCACCAGCACAAATTATCTTCGCCTACTTTGGAGAAAGTTCCTAACTCTCGTGATAATCTTTGTCCGTGTAGTTGTGTTAAGCCAACAAATTGACATTAAAGAAGGAATAAACAAAAATTATCGGAATGAAAAATTAAATAGGGTATGCTGCTTACGAACATGTTAATGAACTCATGCTGATTCAAATAACATATCGTTTGCAATAAACAGCTCAATATATTTTTTTTTCAAGCATGAGTAAAAGAAACTGACCATGAACGTTTAGGGCAGTGGAATGATTAGTGGAGCCAGCACTGTTTGTAGCTACGCAGGTATAATTGCCACTGTGGCCGGCGGTTGCCGCGGCGATAGAAAGAAACGAGGTACGTGAAGTCATTTTAGTCGTCATTATTCCCAGATGCGATGTCGTATTTTCAAACCCATGGAAGTGCCACTTGATATCAAGAGGCAGGTCACCCTTGGAGACGTGACAGTCGAGTTGAACGGGTTCCCCAGCAAACACAGACTCATCCGCCTCAAAGGGTACGATGTATGGCAGTACTGTTAATTTAGAAAGCCCAAATTATTTACGCAAGCGTGCAGCAAATCTATGGGTAGGCGAGGAGATTTAGGATCACGGAGGATACCCTGTGACGGAGGCTACAATCTGTGCACTGAATAGTATTGATTTTGAGCGTCATGAGGCGTGTAGTCAAGCCCAAATTGAATAAAACGTTACAAAGTCTAATTTGAGTGTGTTACAAGACCACCTCTGCTGCTCGCGTTAATAATGGAAATTGCTAGCACAGAGGTTCCTTCGCCAATCTTTGTTGTGGAGACCCCTTGGTGAGGGGTTGAATATTTTCCGTGATAACTCCACACGATAGTGAAAAGTGCATCGCCTTTGATATGTAATCCATCAATTGCATTTATTCTTCTTCAAATACTGGTATTTCGGCCATAAACGGGACAATGTGTGGTGATACTAGTAGGGCAAAGTAAAAACATAAACAAAACAAGCAATTATAGTACTCAATATTATATGTGGAATATAATGTGTACCCTGAACATTCAATGTCGCTGTGTGGTTAGTGCTTGCTACAGTATTAGAAGCTGTGCAAGTATAATTGCCAGAATGTCTTTCAGTGACTGATGGAATAGCCAATATTGAAGACCTGTCCCCTACTTTAGATACTTTTACTCCTTCAAAGTTTTCCACGGGTCGATCATGAAAGAACCATTTAAGGGACAAAGGCATATCGCCTTTCGTTATATGGCATAAAACTTGTATACTCTCTCCGTAAAATACCGCTTGATCAATTTCAAAAGGAGATATCATTGGCGTCACTGCAAAAATCGGTCATTAATAAAAAAATTAAAATAGTTTACTAAAAACTCACTTTATGTTAATTCGAAGAACTTTTATCTGTATAACTAAATTTTAAACCATACGAGCTTAAACGAATACAACGGTTTATAACGATTGGGCTCTTTATTTCACATGGACTAGGATTACAACAAGTGCAAGTACCAAGTTGTTATTTTTAACCCCCGATGAAAAAGAGGGGTCTTTGTTTAACGTGTGTATCTGTCTTTCTATGTATCTGTGCTGTCTGTTTGTGGCATCGTAGCCACGGATATATACGGATGAACCGATTTAGACTAGTTTTTTTTAAAGGTGACTTGATCTAGAGGGTTTTAGCTGTGATTCAAGAAAATCTTTTCAGACATTTGAAGATCGTCAGCCCTTTTTGTTTGGGGGTTTTTTTAAAATTTTAATTTAGGTTATGATATTCTTTTACCATGATTTTCCACGATCGCTTGGAAAAAAACACGCTTTACGCATAGGTACATAACTAGATTTTTTAAATGCAAAGTACGTATTTTATAAAGTCTTTAGGATAAAGGTAGGACAAATTAAAAGAATTAAAATACACACACATTCTACTTTGAATATAAGCTAAAGAATTTTTAAGTGTGTACCGTTTACAAATAGTTGAGTTGTATGGTTCACTGAGCCCGCCTGATTTTTTACAACACATGTGTAATTGCCTTGGTTTTGATGGTTTACGGATTCAATGCTGAGTTGACTTGTACGTTTCGTATTAAAAAGATTTATGCCAAGAGCACCAGATTGTACTTTTTTCTCGTTGAAATACCATTCTATGTCTAACGGCTGATCACCTTTACTTACAGTGCACGTAACTAAAACCATTTCTTGGGCGTTTACGGGTTCTTCGCTGAATTCGAAGGAATTAATTTGCGGAGGGACTGCAGGAGAGATGAACAAATAAAATACAAATACAAAATAGTAAGAAACGTGTACCGTTCACATATAGTTCGGCAGTATGGTTTATAGCACCGGCTTGATTTTTTACAAGACACGTGTAGTTTCCCTGGTTATGGTGACTGACCGATTCTATAGCCAGTTGACTGGTTCGCTTCGTGTTCGTGAGTACAATGCCGTTGACGCCAGATCTAATTACTTGTCCATTAAAATACCATTGTATATCAAACGGGGAATCGCCTTTGCTAGCCGTGCAGATAACTACTACCATTTCTTGATCGTTTACTGGCTCCGTGCCAAAATCGAATGGCATTATTTGAGGAGTAACTACATAAAATATAATGCAACTTATGTAATTAATATCATAGAATTTGTATCACTCAGAATCGATTTAAAGTTTCTGGCTTTTTCTAGAAGTTATTTAATCCAGAAAAAAGTTACGAATATTAATAAAGTTTAGAGTTTAAATAAATAATAGTAAAATAGCCGCATAAATGTTGTTTCTCACTACGATCTCGCAGATACAATATGTTTTTATAGTGACAACAACTGGCCGCATTCCCAAATAAGAGATGGTTTTATTGTAGGTCCTATATCCTCCCATGTTCAAATTTTCTTATTGGATAAGCCATTTTTGTAATGTAAAATGCTTCAATTGATTTAATCAATTCAAACATTCAATAGAATTACTAGTTACTTGTGACCCTAGTGATTCTATCAGAACGGTGCTGGGATCGGGCAACTTTGAAAGAAGTAAAGCCTAAGGACCCTTTTCGAAACTGAAATCGATACATCGGTATATAGGTTACAGACACATCGGTGTGTCACAATACATAAGTATCAATGCTGACATAAAACAGTCAGTTTGCGACTTACTTTTTACAGGCCTGACAAAAGTGCTTGACAGCTTTTTGCCAGGCTTGAATAAACAGTCTACATACCTTATAAATACCTGTACCGTGAGAGAAGTCACATATGCACATGAAACTAGTAAATTCAATTAAAAATTTATTGTAATATCTTTAATTAATTTGATGTTTTATTATTTTACAGGGTATTAATATTTCAGTCACCAGCCAAAACAATTTTCGTATTAGAATTACTTCAGAATCGGAAAAGATAATTAGTAGTAGTAGTACAGAAAGATGCTCTACTAAAAACTACTCCACGTAAAAAAATGTAGTAAAATTCAGCTAAACAACGCCGGAAACCTAATTGCTGATTTCTGCAATGATATTTTAAAGATGTGTTTATTTGAAGCCCCTTAATTCGGATGCTTTGATGTCTTTCTATTTATCTTAGGTTAGGATATATTTATAAAAAAATAAAGCATTGGTATTTTGGAAACAGTGCCATTGCTAAAATGGAAAACTGAGTCTAGAATATGCAAGGTTTTTGTTTAACAACAAGCAAGCAACGCGGGTATTAGATATATATTAAACGCAGGAAAAATACATCAATGTACCGATGATGTTCAGGGTCGCCGTGTGGTTCACAGTTCCGGCTCTATTTGTCGCCGTACACGTATAGTTGCCACTGTTAGTACCCAAAGCGCTAGGTATGTCCAATGTGGATACACGTTCACTAGGCTTAGTCGTTTTAATTCCCATTTTTTGCGTTACAGGTTTGCCTTCGAAACTCCAAGTTATATTTAAAGGAGTGTCGCCTTTGGACACGTAACAGTCCAGATGTACGGTTTCTCCCGCAAATACTGCCTCGTCCAATTCAAAGGGTTTGATGTGAGGAAGAACTATACACATATACATACAGAAATTTTAACAAAATTTATATTTTTATTACACTTTAAGGCCTAGCGCGTAGTGCCATGTGCGAGATTCAAGTTATTTTTAAATTTCACTGATATATTAACGAATAACGTTTGTAATCTTTAAAGAAAACCTATAAAAATATATGAATTGTCATTTTCAGATTTACTACTTGTAAAAAAATGAAAACTGTTGGGCATTCTAATTACTATACCTTAGTCCGAAATAATATTATACAAGTAGATTCGTCGTATACTGTGCTTAAGATGTTAAGCTTAATGATCGGCTTTACAAATGTGTTGTCGGCAGTATAATAATCTTTAAAGGTTATTATACTGCCGAAACGCGTAAACAATATGCAAAACAAGAAGGAAGGGTAAGTGGAAAACAAGATGACGCTTGTTTATATGAAACGTCATAATATATATATATATATATGTTATAGGAACCCATGCTTACGTGATTAGCATATCAATTAAAAGCCGTAGCGATAAACGTCGTCAACAAGTTTAAAGCACTATAAAATAAAACTAACCACGAACGTTAATAATAGTGGAATAATTAGTGGAGCCAGCTTTGTTCGTAGCTACGCAGGTATAGTTGCCACTGTGGTTGGCGGTTACCGAAGCGATCGAAAGAAATGAGGAGCGCGATGTCATTTTAGTCGTCATTATTCCCAGATGCGATGATTCATTTTCAAACCCATGGAAGTGCCACTTGATATCAAGAGGCAGGTCACCCTTGGAGACGTGACAGGTCAGTTGCACCGATTCTCCAGCAAACACAGACTCATCCGCCTCAAAGGGTACGATGTGTGGCATTACTGTTAATTTAGAAAGCCCAAATGATTATTATGGAAAGCGTGGAGCGTGCTGCGGCGTAGGCAAGGAAGGTTCAGAGTTCGGGAGATACCGTGTACATTGACCGTGGTTGAATGGACAGCGAGACCGGCTTGATTGCCCGCGTGGCACGAATATTCGCCGCTGTGACTGGCGGTCGCACTAGATATTGTTAACAACGACGTCCGTTCGCCAATCTTCATTGTGGAGATCCCTTGATGAGAGGACAAATCTTTTCCATGGAAACTCCAAGTGATAGCAATAGGTGCATCTCCTTTGGAAATGTGACAGTTCAATTGCATTGAATCTCCAGCAAATACTGGCTCTTCAGCCTCAAATGGGACGATGTGTGGAGGTACTGATGAGGAAAATAAAAAACAAACAAAAACAAAATGAATAAGTTCATACAATATCAGATAATATCAAGTGTACCCTGAACATTCAAAGTAGCTGTGTGGTTAGTGCTTGCTACAGTATTCGATGCTGTGCATGTATAATTTCCGGAGTGTTTTTCAGTAACAGAAGGGATAGCCAATATTGAAGATCGAGCTCCTATTTTGGTAATTGTTACAGCGTCGAAGCTTTCTAAAGGACGATCGCGGAATGACCATTTAAGAGTTAATGGCATATCGCCTTTAGGAATATGGCACATTACTTGAATGCTTTCTCCGTAAAATACAGCTTCATCAAATTCAAATGGGGATATTATTGGCGCCACTGCAAGAGATAGTTACAAACAAATCATACGTGAGTTAGACATTCGTATACCAAAGGGAAAGTGGGAAAAAAACTAAACACGAAAAGCATATTTAATTTACAGTGAACGTATACCCTTGACATTGAGTGTTGCGTGATGACTAGCCCTGGCAACAATATTGGAGGCAGTGCACGTGTAATTGCCGGAATGTTTGGCCGTCACAGTGGGTATGATAAGAGCTGAGCCCATGTCCCCAACATTCATAATATTCAATCCAGGGAGCAAACTCACATCTCCTCCGTTGAAGCTCCACTTAAAAGTTAGAGGTTTGTCTCCTTTTGGAACGTGGCACATTACTTGAACTCCCTCACCAAAGAAAACGGATTCGTCAAATTCAAAAGGGGTAATAATTGGTGCGACTGAAATTAATGTTACCACATTCTGTTGTACTCGCAGGTTTATATTTTAATACAACAACTTACTAAACTCACCATCAACCTGTATTTATTTTTATGACCCGCCAAAGTTACAGGGAAATGTAGGACATGTTGAAATTAAAATGGTTACACAAAAATATTTAGTTTCTACGGAGACTCTAAGCTAAGGATTTCGTAAAGATGTACCGTTTACAAACAGTGGAGCGGTGTAATTCACTGATCCGGCTTCATTTTTCACTACACACGTGTAATTTCCTTGATTTTTATGGCTAACCGATTCCATACTCAGTTGACTGGAACGCTTCGTATTCAAGAGACTGATTCCAGTGTCCCCAGATTTAACTTTATTCCCGTTGAAATACCATTCGATAGTTAACGGTTGATCGCCCTTGTTTACAGTGCACGTGACCAAAACCATTTCTTGAGCATTTATCGGTTCTTCGCCAAAATCAAAGGGTTTTATTTGCGGGGGAACTGCAGGGGATAGGATAAATTAAAATATGAATGAAAAATAGCAATTAAATGTTGATACCGTTTACATATAACTCGGCCGTGTGGTTTATAGCACCCGCTCGATTTTTAACGAGGCATGTATAATTCCCTTGGTTGTGATGACTGACGGATTCAATCGCGAGCTGGCTTGTTCTTTTTGTATTTGTAAGTAATATGCCGTTCACACCGGACTTGACCATTTGACCATTGAAATACCATTGCATACTGAGCGGGGAGTCGCCCTTGCTAGCCGTACAGGTTACAACCACCATTTCCTGATCGTTTACAGGTTTCGTTCCGAAATCGAAAGGCATTATTTGTGGAGCAACTATATGATAGAAAATGCTCTATTTAAAGAAATGTCATCTACGTTTTTTGGACATTGTTAGGGATAAGATATTGCATGTATAAACATTAACAGAAACAAGAAACACTGCAAATAAAAGCGAAGTTATAAAATATAAATATAGTGAGTTCACTATTTTAAAGATACCATTTACGTTGAGCACCGCACTGTGGGAACTACGACCAGCCTCATTCTCAGCGATACAAGTATAATTCCCGATGTGTTCATGTTGCACGTTTTCAATGCTTAAAATCGAAATTCGTTTTCCATTTCTGTTTATTTGAATTCCATTCCCGGAGTTCAACGTTTCTTTGTTAAGCTGCCAGTGAATATTAAGGGGCAAGTCTCCTTTTCCGACCGTACATGTTAACGACACAGTATCGCCTGCATTTAAAATATCTTCTCCGAAATCGAAAGGCGTGACTTGCGGTACAACTGTTCAGATACGTCCAATAATTATGTCTATGTAAATGTTTATATGAACTTTACGGTTACTTTTGGTAGGTATTCTCTTTTTAATAACAGTGAGTTTCTTCGACAGGGCTAGGCTATACTTGAAGAAGGAGAAAGGAAGGGAACCAATAAAACTCTTAAACAAAACTTTATATAAAAAGCAATGGTAATTGAAATGCGAATTAATAGTGTTTACCATTGACCGCCAGATCTGCCGTATAATTAGCATGGCCCGCTTGGTTTTCAGCAGTACAAGTGTAAGCGCCAGTATGTATTAGAGATACCGAATCGATGGACAATGTACTCGACTTATGACCAATCTTGGTAACAGTAATACCAGAAATTTCTTTAATATTTTTTCCATTTAAATGCCATGTGATATTGATGGGAGCGTCGCCCTTCGTCACCATACACTGAACGCCGACGGTATCACCCGCGTTGGCTGGTTCATCTCCGAAGGTAAACGGATGAATTTGCGGCAAAACTGTCGCAAGAGTGAGCTAGTAAATAAATGGAATAAAATGGAAACCAAGAAATTATTGAGATTCTCACTCATAGATCTCGGATTATTTTGTCCACAAACGTTAAGAACTATATTTGCCGCAAAAAATTTTAATGAACTTTTCAAGGATGCAGTCGCATAAAAGCAACATTGTTTTCAAAGGTATTGAACAATAAATACATAAGCAGAATAATAATATCTTCGAATAATCAGATTTGAAAAATATTTCATTCAGAAATCTTTGTAGATTTAAATGAACCGAATTAATTACTTTTAAGTTAAATTTATGCCTTTATTTTTATTTAAATTAAATAAAAATAGTTTGCTTCCTTGTATGTGTTTATTTTATAATTTAAAATATTGTAAGAAGATTTTTATATTTGTATTTTAATTAAAACTTTCTGACAAAATCTTCAATCTATTGAGAAATATTAACCAGTGCTGGCGATTCGTCACCTACGATAAAGGTTATAGGAAGGAGTTGAAGTGAGGCGCAAAATATATTATTTACACATATATATCTAACGATTTCAAATAGAGACATTTGTTATTAACCATTAACACTCAGCAAAGTAGTGTGGTTTGTTTCTCCGGCTGCATTTTTTAACTGGCAAGTGTAAAAGCCCCGGTGAGCGTAGTTGACAGCTTCAATATTTAGTATGGAGGTTTTCTTGCTGATCGTCGTGAGTACGATGTTGAGAGAGTTACGCGGTTTGATCTCCTCTCCGTTGAAAAGCCATTTGAAAGTGACGGGAAGATCTCCTTTACTCATTACGCAAGACACGGAGGCCGTTTCGCCCTCGTTCAGTATTTCCTCCCCGAATTCGAACGGAGTGATTTGCGGCGGAACTATAATAACGGGTTTAATTCAGGACCGTCTAGAGGAAGAACGAAATATTAAACAAAAAGGAGAAGATATTGTTTATCTCTAGAGGTGTACCGCTAACTTCGAGCACGGCGCTGTGGTTAGCGGAGCCAGCCGGATTCGTAGCCACACAGTAGTATAATCCACGATGTATAGCACCGACAGAATCGATATTAAGGATAGAGGTCTTTTTACTGATGCTCGTTATGGTTATGCCGAGGTCATTATCTCTATGGAGTATCTGACCATTGAGGGTCCAGGTAAGGTTGAGAGGCTGGTCGCCCTTGTTCACAGCGCACGAAACCGAAGCCAGTTCGCCAGCGTTTGCAGGCTCTTCGCCGAACTCGAACGGTAATATTTGCGGCGGAACTGCGTTTAATTCACATTAGGATAAAGCTGTGTCAACACTAGTGCGGGGTCGTGTGTGGCAAACAGTGTAGCTTTGGCGGGCATAAACTTCATCCTACTTCTTTATAATATATTAAATAGCAAACAATGAGTACATTACAAAATAAGTCCCGTGGTGAAGTCTCTGCAATAGAATTTTTGTTAAACACTTAAATGAAATAATGTCATAAACTGAAACAAAAAAATAACATTACGTTTTTGTTTTGCAATTAAAGTAGTCTTCTACGCCTGATTTAATTTGATTTAATTTTTTCTTCTACACAGTGAATATGACATTATTTGTATGAAGAGCCTCTGAGTGTTTATTACTTTTCAAGCATTTAAAATTTTAACAGAAAATCTGTATCTTATGTAATGACACTCAGAGTTATTGCTTTCTACAAAATATTATGTAAAATTTTTAACATCTATAAATCATTATATTATTCATAATATATATTATAACTAGAAAATAATATAATTTTGTATTATTATTCGTATCCTTACTCTTTACA
>DWHP01003224.1:0-13606 GCA_018247895.1 Parnassius honrathi
CTTTCTCTTGCTTATATCCCCCCACTCAACTCCCGTTCGCCACGCCCGATCACACTTTTCGTAACGCTTTCGTCACGCGTTCTCCAGTCGAGCGTGTGGAAAGAAGTTTTACTTCAAAATCTTTTCTATTCCGGTCTTACATACAGACCAGACTAATTCTGATTTGAACTCTGTCTACATATAAACTGCTCATTCAGCAATTTCACTGTTAGTAGTACCTACTATTATTAATTCTGTGCCGTTAGATTAAAATACATCGCTATCATATATTTACTCATCGTATCGTAATTACTCATTAGAATATATATTACATCTATTTCATTTTTACTGCACAGTTTTATCGTCCAATTTGTTAATATCCTGGCCGAGAGTACAAACCACTTCAAACCATTAACTTCAATTTATTTTATTATATTATATAAGATATTCGAAAATTCTTGAAAATCTAAGTTCAGGGTCCATTTTGTGTTTTGGTGATGACTTCTTTGCCCCTGGCGACCGCTTCAGCTTTGATGACTGCCGAGCTAGAAGCGTTCGCTGTGGCAGTGGCGACCCCTGTGTCGTATGCGTGTGCTATGGCATCGGCAGACGCTGAGTCGTAAGTGTTAACTGTGGCGGTGGCGTCTCCTGCATCGTATGAGTGTGCTGTGGCGGTGGCAATTGATGAACCGGAAGCAAGTGCAGTGGCAGTCGACGTTCCCGTACCATGGGTCAATGCAGTAGCAGTGGCGATTGCTGTACCCGAGGCTATTGCTGTAGCAGTATGCGGCCCCGAGCCCGGACCTCCCATGACAACAGTGGTGATCGCTGGGCTAGAGCCGACTGCTTTGACGGTAACGCCTATCTCCCCATTTTTTAACGCTGTAATGAAGGTTTCTTTAAGGAAAATATTTATCATTTCACAAGAGAGGAGAACGACATGTCTCAGATAATCAAATAATAGAGTAAAAGATAAAATTAAGGTTCCTAGCTAGTGCAAGCTTGTAACTTTAACAAAACTTGACCTTTCGAGACCTGGTACTGAACACGATAACCAATTACAATTGAACATGGACACCGCTTGCAATCGGTCGTTTCAAAATTTTACTAATGTATTACTCATTAAGCTGAAAACTTCCCGCCTAAGTCGCGAGGGTTGTTGCGACCAGGCCAAGTTCACCTGCTGGAAGTATGTAAATTCTAAAGCCCATAGACATACGAACCAAAACGTAGATATGTTGTAACCTTTGAAGATTAAGATGATATGCCTTGTGACATGTACAAAGGTCTCCAATTCTCGTTACTTACCGTACGAAACAGCATTATTCCGGTATTTCGCTGATATTCTTGGTCCTCTAAACATGTCGGTTATGGCGGTGTAAAAACATCCATTACCTCATATCATCCCGTGGGTGTCATAAAATTCGATAATGGAGAAACTGGAGCGGGAGATACGCAGCAGCAGTTTCTTCATGATAACAGTCGAATGAAATAAAAACTGTCATTGCTAACCCGCTTGCAGTGGGGGAGGCTCATGTTCCGCAGTGAATTTTTGATAGGCTCAAATGATTATAGCTTGATCCTCTAAGGTTCCCAGCCTACCTTTCGTGCTGCAGCCACAAGTCAACCGCAACGTGGATCTACCACATTAACACAGTTGTTTGTTTCACCGTATTTGTGATTTCTTGGCTTTCGGCAGATCGCTGAGTGCCATCTCAGAAGCGACTGGTGCAGTAGCGCAAGCTAAAAAAAACTACTAGTGCTACGACCACCACGATGGTAAGTGAATGCTGTGGCCCATAGACATCTACACTTATCCTCGATTAAGAATTAAAACACAGATGCGTTTTCACCCCTGAGGACTAAGATGAAATGCCTCGTTTCCAGTAAAAAAGGGTCTTCGGATCTCTACACTCACAATACGAAACACAGCAGTATTAAGCTGATATTTTACGCTAGTATTCTGCGAGAGCGTCGTCCTTCCCCAGTCGAGCCAATCCATTCGTGCTACAACCATAATATAGCTGCAGCATGAACTACCACGTTTATAATTCATGTGTATGTGCAATCCAACTTTAACTACAGCAAGTCCCGCAAATATATCCAGAAATGATTTGGTTTTGGTTGGATTATTTGGTGATTACAACGTTAAAATTACCTAAAGGAGCTGCGGAGACTTTCTCCAAGGACGGAAATCCTTTTCCTTTAGCCATAACTATCATTCTGAAGTCTTCATGTACAGGAATAAAATTTGCTGTTTTGCCTCCAGAACTATTCATAATTTCTTTGGGAACTATTCTTCTACCATTACTCAGTAACATTGCTCCACTTTCCATTAAACTGTTTAAACTGCTTGTCACATTAGTTGAAGCCTCAGCTACTTCTTCTACAACTAACACATAACCATATTTCACTGCTTTCACCAATGGTGGATCCTCGTTTATGACAGTTCCATTTTTGTCAATTGGGTGTTCTGTCAAAGACTCTATCGTTGTGTCAGCGTTCAATTGTATATATTCCGAAGGGCGATCCAGATGCTGTAAAAGTTTTTCCACAGTTTTCTTATTTTCCGATCCCTCTTTCTCAACTAGCAATATATGTTTACCTTGTTGAATATCTTTCAACAACACCTCCATTACTATTTATGTTGCAGTATGTCACAGAAATTTATATCAAGGAAGTCGTTCAAAGCTCCAGGTCAAGACACGTTTACGCTCGTTCTGCTATTTGTTGATGTTATTTTTCTGGTATGACTGGTGACTAAAGATACGAGTATTTTGCCGTGCTGAAATAAAAAGGTATGTCTTAAGTAAAGAAATTAATAGAAATGAAAAAAATTTTTTATCTTAAATACATAACACATCTTGATTTTTTAACTTCGTAAGAATTCTTAAAGAATATATTAATATAATATGTGCATATTATTATCTCAGCTTAAGTTTATGATCAAATAGCGTATACATTTCTGAATTCGTAAACCAGAAAAAAAAACAACCAATCGCAGAAAACTTTAATTATTTCATTTTCATAAGCGTCACTTTAGGAAATAAAATCGTCTGTTTTTTTATTATTATTGTGTAACCACAATATTATTATTTTTTCCAGTAAGTATAAGGGCTTGCCCCATTCATACAGTGCAATTAATCATTTTCTCAATATATATACGGTGCATATATTCGATAAAGATCATCAACAAAGATCAAGATCAAAGTCAAAATGCAGTTGCGTTGTCACCCCTGAGGACTAAGATGGATTGCCTCGTTCCCAGTAAAAGGGATCTTCCGTTCTTTACACTCACCATTTAACACTAAAATCACAATCAGCAAATTTTCGAATACAATTATCATTGAACGGTAATCCAATTGTTTCTTTTTTTTATAGAATAAGGGTGACAAACGAGCACACAGTCTACCTAATGGTAAGTGAACGCTGTGGCCCATAGACATCTACATTTATCCTCGAATAAGAATCGAAACCCAGACGCGTTGTCACCCCTGAGGACTAAGATGGAATGCCTCGTTTCCTGTGAAAAAGTATCTCCGGATACCTACACTCACCATACGAAACACAGCAGTATTAAGCTGATATTTTACGCAGGTATTCTGTGAGAGCGTGATCCTTCCCCGGTCGAGCCGACTCATTTGTGCTACAACCATAATACAGCTGCAGCGTGGCTCTGCCACGAATTAGATTCTAATTAATTAAATAAAATTGGATTGAATGAGAAATATTAAATAGACTGCCATGTTGATCTAGTGGTCAAAAACGCGATTGCTGATCATGAGGTTCCGGGTTCGAATCCCGGGTCGGGCCAAAATCAGTTATTGGGTTTATCTATCAAGAAATTCGCAGTAGAAGCCCGGACTTAGGTAGTTGGCGGTGTTTCGTTCACTCTCGTGTTTTGGAAAGCACTTAAAGCCGTTGATTCTACAACTGATCTCTCTCCGGTCATATCGAATTACCGTCCCATCGGACTATGATAATGAGGCTTTGAGTATTAAACCAACTCAAAGTAGTGAGGGAATAGAGTGTGCCCGTGCTTGCGCATACACTTGGGCACTATAGTCCTGTCCTGCGCAGTTGGCTAGTGTCTGTTGAGACTGTGTGTATAATGTCACCATTAAATTCAGAAATCTCGATCGAAGGGAGTTTGGCAGCCCTGTTCAGTATAGCCGACTTAAAGATAATTTTCGATTACAATGTTTTGCGACACGTCTGATGCAACCAATTAGGTCTCATATCAAGGTGTCAATCATATCAAAGTCAAAGCGACTGATAATAAGATAATATCGGAGTCTATTTTCAATTACAAATTAACTATTTTATCCAACACGGATTTCGAGTCAAAATCTTTAATGCGATTACAAATACCTACTTTGCATGGAAATTTAATGTATAATTGATATTTAAATTACAACTTTTGTATATGTTAAATTTCTAATGTTATAAAGGAGTGAATCACTATAGGTATTCCACTAGTACAGTTATATCCTATCTCTATCGCAGTAACATTTAACTGTGTAGCAGTAGGTGCTATTTTAATAAAATATATTCTGTTTTATACTTTACTGAAGGCTTGTTAACAAAGAAGTAATCAACAGATGGAGTACACAATAAGCCATTAAATATTCATGTTAATATTCATGGCGGCGAGCAAATGAATACCTACCAAGAGAATACTCGAAATATTGATTATTGCTATGATGATGATTGATCCTTATCGCTGTCGATTTAATGTGCTCATTCGTAACATTTATTCTGTTACGGAACATTATGTCTCCATAACCCCTCTCTCTTCCTTCTTTCGTTTATGGTCACTGAATATTGTCTAAAAAAGTAACTTATATATTCTGTGCCAAATGTCTGTTGTTCTTTTTTTGTGCAGAAGTTGTTATTCTTCGTAACTATGTATAGTGCACCCTACTCGTCACTCTTTCTATTCGTTTTCTTTATTTCTTTTGAGTCGTCTGGAAGAAATTGCTACGGTAACAACGAAACTGCCTTTTGTTTTCTTGGTGTACAATAAAGAATATTGTACTGTATTTTATTGTACTAATTGAATACGAATATATTAACGACAATACATAAACAAAGATACAAATGAAAGTACAAATTACTCGTAAACTATATAAAAACTATCTAGAACAATGATATTATAAGTAAAAAGGTCTCTTTTTCTTATGATATCATTGATCTAGAAATATTTTTTTAAAGGACAGGGTGACAAACGAGCACACGGTCCACCTCATAGATTACTGAATATATCCTAATGGTGAGTGGTTGCTGTAGCCCATAGACATCTACAATACATCTATCCTCGATTACGAATCAAAATGCAGATGCGTTGTCACCATGAGGACTAAGATGAAATGCCTCGTTTGCAGTTAAAAGGATCTCCGCTTTTCTACACTCACCATACGTAGCACAGCAGCATTAAGCTACTATTTTACGCTGGTATTCTGTGAGAGCGCGGACCTTCCCCGGTCGAGCCGACCCATTCGTGCTACAACTATATTAGGTACCTACTAATATAACTACAGCATGGCTCTCCCACGCATAAAATATGCCTAGCAATTATGTTCAATTTATTTCTATCATTTACCTAATTATTAAATTTGCAAATTTAAATAATACCTACATTAAGATTTATATTTACGATGTACGGTTGTACGGTTAACAATCTAAAAAGGTTATTTACCTAAAAGAAATATGATTAAGTAATAACTGATTATGAAACGAGAAGTTTTAAACGTGAAACGATAACGATTTAAAATAGTATGTACATTATAATATATCATTGGACTCGATGCTATTGTTAACGATATTTATACTAATATTTAAATAATTGAATAACTGTGTACTATACTATTAAACCCGATAAAGCGAACGTATTACTTACGATGTGAATGACCATTATATATACATATATAATGGTCACTTAGGACAATTTAAAACGATCGAAGCGGATTAAGATATTTTTAGATCATACCGAGATAAAAGCTAACGCTGATTAAATTCAAAAATTTGATTGTTGCCATAAGTAATAAAATAACGGTAGAACAACGTAGAAATTGTTAAAAAAAGCGGCATTTCTTGATAAAGAATGTGCACAATACCTTAAAAACGATGCCCGTTTAAAACAAATTCTTCAACAAAGAGCATAATAATTGTCCCTTCAAACAGGTTCCATTTCACGGTGGGAGGCGCACGAAAGCTTGAGTTTTTACGCGTCTAGAGCAGTTACCGCAACGAAGCGTTATGTAATTTGAATTTGAACAGCGTGACCGGATTTTATTTTAAAAATTTACTAAGCAAAACAGCCAAAATATACCAAATTCTACTAAAAACCATTTCCTACGCAATATCTACAAAAAAATTAGCCGCAGTTTAAAAAGGGTTTATAATATTTTTTTTGTAACTCATAATACATATTATTTCGTTGCATAATATAAAAAGTGTGTTGTTTCACAGACACAACGCTTAAGATGTCGTCCTAATTGCCTATCAATCGTACGAGTAAATGACGCAAAGAAATCACACATACACCGAATATCTTTCTTGGATCTCGATAACCATTTAGAAAATAGCATTTCTTGCTATCACTCTGTACCACAATATTCGCCATACTTTTCATAACTACTATAACATATTATCACACCTACAAAAAACTTAATCTACATAAAAAGTAGAAATTTATAAAATCTGGTCACACTGCATTTTAATGTTGATACAAGTCAAAAACTATCATCTGCGCTACTTATATGACGCATTGTTTACGTCGCGTCGTGTATTGTATCAGTATTGTGTGTGTAGCGGTTTCGCTCGCACACGTGGTAAAACGCTATATGTAGGAAAAGAAAAAATGTAGTGAAATGAATTAAAAACACGTCTCTAAAAACATAGGTGTTGAATCAGCATACCTACTTTATTAGGTATGTAGGATGCATAGGTAAAGATGAAACATGTTTGCACATATGAAATCGCAGACACAGCTAATGACTGATCTAAATACTTTAAGCAAATAATTCACTTATATATACTTATCTATTATATAAAAATTAATATTCGTTCGTATTTTATGCGCTGCCATACAGTTCATCAGATTGCGGTAAAACTTTGTCAACTTATTACTTGCAAGTGTGCGAAGGTTATATAGGCATTTTACTATTAACTTAGAATAGGTGGCGCGCTTACTTTAACTTTTAACTAACTTTAACTTTTGCACACTGGGTCCAGTTTGGTCCAATTTGATAGATAGAAAGCTTTTATCTCGATAAGTGACCCTCAATATTATTTTTTTATGGGACAAACGGCTGTCGAGTGCAGAATGTCATCTGCCTTTAGTTGCATGTCATTACAAGTTTGTAGATTTTTTCTAGATAAGGGTCATTCTTGAGTAAATATAAATGAACGATAAAAAATTTTAAATACATATTTTTCAACGCTTAGCTAAGCTCGATCACCCAGGTGTTAAGCTTTTCATATCTACGTGTTGGTAATCTCTAGCAAATAGCGTTAGTCATTCTTATCAGGTGACATCGAGCAACTCTATGTATACAATATTCAACTCAACATATTATTTCGGCTTAAAATAAATAGCAATTCGCTAAGTATTTTGCACATAACTAGTCGCTGAATCAATTTTTTTTCAGTACAGTGTTTAGTATTATAATTTGGTAGAATCAAATATCAAATAAAAACTGGTCAAGTGGGTGACGGGCCACGCACAATTTAGAGGTCCGTAATTGACCGTGATAAAAGTGATTTCGGTAAATCGTTGAGTAGTGGAAAAAGCAGTTTTACTGGGCAAGCATTCTCATTGATCAAATATATAAAAAAATGTACATAAATATATTGAATAAAATAAAATGTGTGAAATAAAATGTGTGTTGAAAAAAAACAATGAGAAGCGGATATCACCAAATTAATACGGAGCTATTAACTCGTTATCGCTTTAATAGGGATTTGTTTCTGCTCAGCTGACCATAAAGCGTTTGGTATGACACACGGTTCATCGTTCTATACCTATTCCGCCAAGGTCATGCACGTTGCATGATGAAAAACGATAATGAGCAGACGTGAAGCCTATTCAATTATTAATTTACTAGCTTTTATCCGCGACATCGTCCGCGCAGAATTCTTGTAGATCTACTATAGTCATCGAGACTATAGTGGTATTTGAGAAAGCCGGTCGATCCGGTCAAACTAAACACAGTTTTTTTGCTATTTAGTCGAAAACTATGGGTAATACTAAAATGTTAAAAAAGAAATTGAAGATCCGGAGTTGAAGATAATCTTACGTGAAAAGGTCTTATCAGCTTATTCTTTAACACATACATTTATGTTACGAACTTATGAAGTGCCCTTGAAGATAAAAAATTTTGTATTCAAGATCTTTTTTGCGTAAAATTTTGTTCCATACAAAAAAGTTGATGTTTGTAAAAATTTTTGTAAAGAAAAAACAAAAAAATATCACATTAAGTTTATGAGATAATCATCAAAAACGATTTATTTTAATATTTTTCAATTTTAAAAAATATATTTGCATGTTTTTCGGTTAATTTATTACACTACACACACGGCATTGTTTTCTATACTTTGGAGAAGTTACATCAAAATCTGTTCAGCCATTCTAGAGATTAGCCCTGACTAACAAACAGACACAGACAATAATATTAAAAATAGTTATTGATGTCTTAATAGTATGCAAGTAACCCTCGAACGCACTTAAAAGAAGCCATTTCTTTCTTTCGATATGACTGACAGACACATTTTATTTGTATATATACTGGACGACCTTTTTTACCGTCTGGAAAAAAACTGGGTGTAACATGCGAACGGAGTAGAAGCCTATGGCTATATTTTACAAAAAAAATAAAAACGAAAATTTTAAATTAAACCTTTGAAAAAAAATTTTAAAATTACTTTGTCCTTTGCCTTTGAGCCTCCCTGCGAAGTGACAAGGTAGAAGATGCAATCTAAATTTATTGTTTAATTATTGCCGTTCGTAAAGTAGGGCAAAGATTTAAAATATTTGAAGTAGGGTAGATATGATTTTAATTTCGATAGATGTTAATTTATTTATTTTTACTTCTACTCCGTTCACATATTACATCCTCTTTTTTCCAGACGGTAAAAAAGGTCATCCAATAGACTGTTTGTAAGTTAACGTACGTCAAACCAACTTACTTTCGTATTTCATTGTGCATCGTACTTGACCTTGAGACGTACAGCAAACGTTAACCGTATGTGAGACGCTTAAAAAATTAAGCTAAACATATTACGTAACACACTATAACACTTACAGAATGTTCTTTGAAGACAATAGATAAGCGTAGTAAAATATTATGACGGTTTTTCCAAACAAAGCAGGTATACGTTTCGTTGACGATGAATGATGAAAGTTTAGCAGTGTCCCACACAAGGGTTTACTGGTCAACAACACATCTATGGTGAAAATGATCTTGTGAAGCGAGTTTATGTGACACGAAAATATTTGAATGCGCGCGCAGCGTATGTTTGACTTAGACTGTTGAGAATTACCGCCAGTCGATATGGCGCTAGTGTGGTGCGTAGTAATGCGTACTAACTTAAGACACTCAATGAATTAAATAGAGCTATGGAACAAAATGCTAATTTTAACATTGCGTTGCCTTATATTTATAAATATACGAAAATAGGAACAAAACTCATAATATGTAAACTAATCTTTTTTTTTACAATCTTGTTAAGACATTGACCGGTGCCAATGACGTCAGCAAAATCCTCCTGAATCGTCCTCGATTCCAACTTACCTATTGTTACATAATACATAATAGTACAGGTAATATTGCTCTCAATATCTCCTCTCTGATAAAAGTATAATTTGAAAAAACACCGATGTTAAATCATGACACAAAATTAGAAAAAAATTAGTATTCAAGACATAGTAGGTACAGGTCAAAAAAATTGACCGTAATAAAGTTAATTGAATTATACCGCCTCCATCAGTCTCCTCGATAATAATTATTAAGACTGCTTCATAATTTCAAAGTTCAAGTTCATGGTCAAGGTAAAGCCCGCCTTCTAGTTGTTTCAAATAAGGAATCTAGTTAGGTACACGCCTTACGGACGAGTAATTTCGGTACATTACTAGACTACTAGACGTTTGCGCATGTGTTAAAAAAATATTTAAAGAAAAATACACGTATATAGCCAGTATTTTAAAGTTATGCTAATAAACGTGAAACTTTTATTAGACGGTTTACATTTTATGATATATCTTGAAACTTGGCACAACGCGATTCTTTTGAAGCTCCCTGCTGTACAAAGTATCGGATTGTTGACGACTAAATCCAATCCAGTTCAATGCACTCCCCTTGCTGCCTCAGCTAGCATCGGAATCCTTTGCATTGACATATCGAACAGTATGCACTTTCGTGGTCATTTGGAAAGGAAGGCCAAATTGCCCTCTAAAATACTTGGAGTGCTCAGCAGAACGAGACAGTATTTCATGCCGGCCCACCACTTGCAACTTTACAAGGCGCAAGTTCGACCTCACATGGAACAATGTTCTCATCCCTGGGCCGGGGCACCTCAATGCCAGCTCTTTCCTCTTGACCGCATCCAGTGCAGAGCGGAATCGACCGCGACGACCGAGTTCTTTCTAATCGCTGCGAAGGGATTTTGCATCCTTTTGCATTTTCTATCGCGTCTACCACGGGGATAGCTCTTAGGAATTATTCGGATTAATTCCAGGCGCCAAATTTCAAGAACGCACATCGCACAAAACTCACGATACCATCCTCACCATCTGGATGATTGGCGATCCGCCACTGTCGTTTTACTAGGACTTTTCTTGCTCGTACAAATTCCCTGTGGAATTGTTTGCCACCGGCGGGTTTTCCGACCGATACGACTTAGAGACCTTCGAGAACGGAACCTACTCCTATCAAAAAGGCCGGCAATACACCTCCAATTCCACTGGTGTTGCAGTTGTTCATAGGTGGTGAGAGTCACTCAACCAAACCATCAAGTGAGCCATATGCTCGTTTCTTATTTGCCCCTCTGCTGTAAAAAAGCAATTATATTTGGTTGGATTAACTCCTTTCTAAAGGGCCTGCAACGCACCTGCATTTGCCCCCTCTTCTATAAAAAAATCTACGGGATTACCCTCTAATCGCTTCCAGGTTATTATAAATTTTTTTTGTATTAAATTATACTATATTATATTTTTATCAGATTACACGTAAAGCTGGAAATCATACATTGATAACATGATGGTCCGAACAATTATAAACCGATAACATAGATTTTATTAATAAGGAAAACATTATAAAAGAAAATGTACCGTCATGCGATGCACCAAATTCAATATAATTCCAAACAGAGAAACACTGATCTAAGCGAACTAGTTGCTTTCGACCGCAAATTGACACATAACTATGTGTTTTTTCGATAAACAAATTAAAATATTGAGGTAGAACATGGTTTTAGACTTAATTTTGCATTACTAGATGCAAAGGTAATACGACATGTCTTCCTTTCACGAAATGAGTTACCCTAAGCCTTACTTATCCATGTTCTTGCTGGCATAAATATAAAATAACTGAAAATCAGATGAACCAGTCCGCTACTTATTTCACTAAATTAGGTATCTACTTGGGCTGCACGAATTTACATTGCAATATAGTTTGACATAAACTTTACTTTCATAACAAAGCCATAGCCGCCATGTAATTTAAAAAAATGGTCAAATATATTGAAATTAGTGTTTTTATTTATTTAAAAAGACACGGTGAAGTGACAATATTAAAAAAATAAGTTATTTGAAACTAAAATAAAATTATTACGGTGAATTTGGTTCACCTATAAATGCCATGTATTCCTAATCGATTAGATATCTCGTGTATCGTAGTTTGATAAATTATTAGTATTTTTCAAGTTTACATGGCAACGCATAGTAAGATTACAAGTTAACGCATGCCATATTTATGCGTGGCAGAGCCACGTTGAAACTATATTATAGGTTTCCCTCTCGAAAATGTCGCTCGCCGTACATTAATATACTCTTTGATCGTAGGTCCTGTCAACGGTTTCTTCCGGAACGTCTCAGATGAAGTAAAAAGTATCTGAGCGGAAAGTTCAAAGAATGTAATTGCAATCATCAATACTTCGATGCGACCAGAGTCAAATGAACGAATCATTCTCGATTGACACATATCCAATCTACCATCAACCACTCACGCTGTTGAATCGCGAATTGATCATTCCCCTAAATATGAGAAAACTTACAATTACCACAAAATATTAAAGATGGGCCGAATACGAATTTCGCCGAATACGAATATTCGGCCGAAAGATCGGTAAAACTTTTACCGAACCGAATATTCGTCGAACATTAATCAGCACGATCACCTCGGTAATTTATGTCAAAACTTGTTACCGTAAAGCGCGCGGAATCAGCGCCGGGCCCTGCGCTTCGAACCCCTACCACACCTGACGTGTTCTTGCATCTCACCTAGTACTGAGCAAATTTCCGGCATATTGTGCTTGTGTTTTGACTAATTTAGTGAAAAAAAAGTGTTTCGTGGTGTTATTCTTAGTGAAAATTGATAATTATATGATATAAATGAGTGGCAGGAGATCTACCATTTGAACTTATTTTAGAGAAACTGACGACCAAAGTAAAGTGAAATATATTAATGTAATGTAATGTTTCTTTGTTTGATTCCAAAAACTTCTATTTGCTACAATTGGAAATAAAACTACAGAGCATCTTAAATATAACGGTGTACAAGTAGATTTAACCCATAAATAAAATATACTTTCAACAGTAAAATTATGAAAGACATGGCATTACTGAATTCGTACATTTAAATACAGTGGACACTGAGTACCATTTAATATACGTTCGATGATTTAGCCGAATATTCGGCCGAATACGAATATTCGGAAATGCTGCCGAATGTGCTGAATACCGAATATGAAACGAATATTCGGCCCATCTCTAAATTTAGCTCATGATCAAAATATACTTTCAACAGTAAAATTATGAAAGACATGGCATTACTCAATTCGTACATTTCAATACAGTGGACACTGAGGTACCATTTAACATATGTTCGGTGGTTTAGCCGAATATTCGGTAAGGCTGCCGAATATTCGGTAAAGCTGCCGAATATGCCGAATACCGAATATGAAATTCAGCCCACCTCTAATAAATATCTCATGCTTAGCTAAAGGAAATGTTTGTCCTTAACCCAAATATATAATTACTGGACGGCTCACTGAAGATAGGGTGTTCCTCGGTCACGCTGGAACCGAAATGCTTGTATAAGTTCTTGAACAATAAACCTTTACAAATTACGATCAGGAGGGCGATCCCCCCGAAGCCCTGAACCTCTATACGCAAATGTATCTAGCGAACATCCGCTGTAGAAAAAATACATATTATGCTTAATAAAATAGAGCCTGCGTTTAGAACGACTTGTAGCTTGCTTATCACTTTGTAATGTCTTATAAGAAAAAGTGGGGAATATCATTTAATTAGATTTATAACTGATATGATAGTATTTTAATATTATTTAATATTCAACTAAGCAAAAGTTCATAAGATATCATAAGCTATATTGGAAGCTAGTATATA
>DWHP01003225.1:0-13606 GCA_018247895.1 Parnassius honrathi
CAATTAACAGTTTCATTGGTGCCGGTGTGGATCGAACCCGGGTTACTAGCGTTCTGTTATATTTACAGCGAGCGTTAACCATCTGAGCTACCACGGCTCATAAGCGTCGGCTATTTATGTACAGGTTAAAAATGTTTGTATGCAATGTATTCGATCAATAAAATCAATAAAAATCTAAATAAAAAAATTGAAATGCAAACGGTGACTTATCCACTTTCACCATATTTTTTCACCCAGACCTATGTTACCAAGATCTCTACTAGCATTTAAGTCTGTTTTTAGAAGTCCCTGGTCTTCATATATTTATGAATATAGAAAAATACAGCCCAAATCTAGAGTTTTCTGTTGGTGTAATTTACTGGATTAATTGCAAATATTCAAATGCTCTGAGTCACTACTAAATAGAAAGTCGGCTGTATCAAGGGCTCCCATCCATCTGCGGAATGTTATAATGCCTTTCCGTGGTAGACCCATGCTGCAACTATATTATAGTTGTAGCACGAATGGGATGGCTCGACCGAGGTAGAACCACGCTCTCACAGAATACCAACGTAAAACAACAGCTTCATGCTGCTGTGTTTCATATAGTAAGTGTAGAGAATCGGAATCTTTTCATTGAAAACGAGACATTTCATCTTAGTCCTTACGAATGACGACCAATTTGCATATTGGTTCTAAATCGAGGATAAATGTAGATATTTATGGGCCACAGAATCCACTTACCATCAGGTGAACTGTGTGCTCGTCATCCTATTCTAAAAAAATCACCTTCAATTTGGTAGGCCCACGCTGCAGCATTATTATGGCTATGGTACGAATAGGTCCGCTGGACTAGGGAAGGACTACGCTCTCACAGAATAACAGCATGAATCAGTAGCGTAATGCTGTGTTCAGTATGGTGAGTGTGGAAAACCGGAGACACCTTTTAACTGGTAACGAGGCATTCGATATTAGCCATTCAACATTCTTGATCCAGGATAGATGTAAATATCTATGGGCCAGAGTAACAATTAGGTGGACTATGTGTTCGCTTGTCACTCTTATTCTAAAAATTATTTTCTACTGAAACACGAGCTATTAATTAAAATCCACAACTCCATTGCTGCATCCAAAGTGGCGAGTAGTTAATCAATAGTTTCAACCGGCAATTACATAGTCAGCTCAGACTTAAGACCGCATCAATTAATATTGTTAAATACAGTCTAGCTTGCAGTCTCTAATCGATACATCATATATATTGCCACAATATATAACATAAAGGTTTTGTTACAAAAACCTTATCATTAGGAATTCGACTGCCACGCTGCAAGGCCGCTTGTTGAATCCCACATAGAAAAAGTATAGCATATAAACAATTTTTACGGCTCTTGATGCTTGTCCATGTGCAGATTACATATGAAGAAAGTCTCCGTGGTACATGAGAATATACTAGTATAGGTGGTAGCATTCAAAAAAATTAAATCACAGGATGGTAAAAGAAGACACAGGTACACTACACAGTCACAAAAAATAAATTCAATTTTAAATTTTAAATGGTTTGGCTGCCTTCCATTTATATATTAGAATGTGCCGACTCGGCCGGTTAAGGACTGCGCTTACACCCAATACCAATTAAAAATAACAACATAATGCTGTTGTCTTTTGTACCTTTATACCTTTGTATTATTAGAATCGCGGACAATTTTTACTGATAGCAAAGTACTGGGAGAATAGATTTGCTTTAAATAAAAGAGGAGGTGGACAATTCCACTGTATGTTTTTGTGTGTGCGTTACGTGCTGCCTTAGTCAATTGCAAACTAATTTTGATGAATGCTTTTCATTAAACAAGTTATAATTCAGGATAGTCATTCATTTCGAGAAAAAATTGCACTCCTAAAAGAGTAGAAAATTTCATCATCAATAAGCTTATAATTAAAGGTAAGAGCCGACTTCAAGGAAACAAAAAATAAATGATTTCACACTTTGAAGTCTGAACTTTAATCCCTCTATACACAGTTTCAACACTGACTTCAGAATGTGATATTACTTCATTCTCCTTAGTTTTGTTAAGGGAAAGAAATCAGGAGATGGGCAGCAGCGTAGCGTCATCCTCGATCCCAGGTCGTCACTGACCAAAAATAAAAATAAAAACTGCAGTTGCCAACACGCTTGACAAGCAACAATTTAAAAAAATTTGAGTAGACATCTTCTTAAATTTAATCTATGCTGCTGCGAAAACTAAAACATACTTTTTAATACAGTTGCTCGAAAAGTAGCGTACTGCAGGGACGTATAGCATTCGGGATGTGGGCTATTACATACTCGAGCTTTTTCTTTACCTTTTTTGAACTAGTGCCTTCTCTTTCCCAACTGTCGAAATAATGCCTATTAAAGAGAAAAAACCAACCCCGAGGTTTTTAGAACTAACTCATAGAAGTTTTTGTGATTCATGCAAATATTTCTTAAAAGAAGCTACTAATTTGTTTGTGATTTAACGATTTCATTCAATGAGTTAGGTTAGGTTACATTTCATTTCAATAAATTTCATTTTCATTTCATATCAATAAAAATTCTACTGAAGAACTTGCTGTATGGGCATAGTTCCGTTTGCCTAACCAGAATGAGTAAAGAAAATAAAAAAACACTGCGTATATTCATTTTCGGTTGACGCCATTTTCCAAAAATGTTCTTTGCGAGTTTAGTTGTTTGTTGCACAAAATTAATAATTTCGACGATATTTTATTTGAATTAACGTCACCAGAACTCAGTGTAATTGCACAAAATGCTTCGGAGAACATTTTACCGGAAAAGTAAAATAGTCGCTACATATCTACATACGACGAATTTATTGCTTTGGGAGAAGAGAAAAAGGCAAATAGTTTTTCAGAAAATGTTATGTTGGCATACTTCTCTGAACTCTCAGCAAAATTAAAACCTTCTACGTAATGGTCGAGGTTTTCGATAACAAAAAGTATGCTGAAAATAAGGAACAACGTGGATACAAGTGAATACCCAAAATTAAATGCTTTCTTAAAGCAACAATCAGGCGGTTTTAAACCTAAAAAGTCGAAAATATCAACATTGAATGAAGTGGAAAGGTTTTTGAACGAAGCTCCCGATGATCGTTATTTAGCCACAAACGTAATTTATTAATAAATACTTATATTTTTCTTTAGTATTCAGTTTACGAAATCGCTAAATACAGTCAATACATTATTTAAAAAAATATTAATCAAATCCCTTTTTTGTAGGTTGCGCTGATTTTTGGCGTTGTTGGAGCTTGCCGCAGAGAGGAGTTAGCCAATATTACTTTAAAAGATTTTGAAGTCCATGAAAAATGCTACTAATCAAGATTCCTATTACAAACAATAGGATACCGAGAAGTTCTGTCGCTGAATTTTCTTAGAATAGTGCAAAAAATATATGAATTAGCTGTCCCAAAAAGCAAAACCGACCGTTTTTTCCAAAATTATCAAAAAGGGAAGTGTACAGCGATATGCCAAAGAAATAGCTACGTTTCTTGGTCTGCCAGATGCTGAGTATTATACTGGGCGCAGCTTCAGGGGACCTCTGCTACATTATTGGCAGATTCAGGAGCCAATTTGACGTCCTTAAAGCGACTAGGAGGTTGAAAGTCAGACAAAGTTGCAGAAGGCTATATTGCTGATTCATTAAACAACAAACTAGAAACTGGGAAAAAAAATCACACAATCCATTAATTTAAAGTCCAGTCCGTCTCATTCACATGACAATACTGGAGAGAATGTTCGTCCATCTACCTTCGTTGATAATGATAATCCGTCAGATCCAATTCCATCAACTAGCAAATGCTATTGTATAACATGTTTGACAAATACACATGAACAATCATACGAAATTAATAATAGTACGTCTCAAACAGTAAATATGCTACCTAAAACTTCCCCAGTTAGTATAAAAAACTGTACCAATTTCTATGTATATGTGAAATATAACTTTTATAGTAAATAAATAAATGTTATAATTACACAACTTGGCATTCAAATCTGTGAGTAAACAATAAATCATGTCTGTTTTCCCACCCTTAGGGTAATTTCTTTTTCCCAATTTATATGAGATATATATAATCCAATATAAAAAGAATTATCAAAATCGAACTTCTCTCTAATAAATCACCCTATTTTCCCACCCTTAGATAATTTGTTTCCAAATGTATATAGGACCAGTGTCGAGGTATGTATACCCTATCCAATAAAAAAGGATTATCAAAATCGGACTACTATGTAAAAAGTTATGCGTGGTCATACATAATAAAAAATATACGCGTCGACTTGAGTACCTTCTCCGTTTTTTCGTCGGTTGAAAATATATAAACGTATAAACACATACAGGGATTCACTTTCCAAATTAACAGAAAAAAAGGTCCGGTGTTGGCTACCTTTCAAAAGGCTCGGGAAAAGAAAAAGATCGCATCTGAAATTCAAATATTGCTGACCTGTCCCTTTAGTCTTTCATCCTTTCACCAATATGCGCCACACTGTCCCAATGCTTTAAGCAGGCTATAGTCGAGATTGAAATTGGGTGAGTGGAAATTCCAGCGCCCGATATTATAATGTATATGTTTTCGTACGATATTAAGTGTCCATCACTCCTAACGTTATTATTAACTTTAATTTCAAAGGTAATTGAATAGAATATAAACCCCATTTGTATAAAGTAATGGATTCTTGTTGCAATAAATAATCTATTTTCTTTTAAATTTTTTACTTGATACATAACATCCCCACAACTATAAAGTAATCATTAACGAAGTAAACATATCAGTAGTGAATTTGTGGCGGTGTATTGCACTGTCTAATTGCTAAAGGTTTATTTAACCTCAAAACTTTTGGTTATTTTATAATTATTTTAAAAAGGTTCAAACTTCCCTTCACTAACGCTTTTTTTACAACAGAATAAGGGTGACAAACGAGCACATGGTCCACCTGATGAGTGGATGCTGTGGCCAATAAACATCTACATCTATTCTCGATTACGAATCAAAATATAGATGCGTTACCACCCCTAAGGATTAAGATGGACTGTCACCGTTTCCAGTAAAAAGGGCCCCCGATTCTCTACATTTACCATACGAAACACAGCAACACTGAGCTGCTATTTTACGCTGGTAGTATGTGAGAGCATGGTCCTTCGCCGGTCGAGCCGACTCATTCATGCTGCAACCGTAATAGCTGTGGGATGGCTTTGCAACGAATAAAACCCACTCACGCACAGGGTGGGGTGATATTTTGGGCTAACGCCTCCCATATATTACATAAAATTGTAAAATAGGAATAAATACAAAATGGCAAACATAAACTTAACGTATTTCAGCTTTATAATATTTAAGATAACACGACATAACTATAAAAAAGAAACCAACTATGCAGATCCGAGACAGATAAAATATTAAAGTTTTGGTGCAGTGCTGGGTACTCACAAGCTACTATACCCACAACGGGAGAGCCCCATGACTTTTAAGGGTTGAAGATGGTGTTGATGATAGTGTTGATGATATTGTAATTACAAAACCTGGCCCAAAGGCACCGTAAATTTGATACAATTACCGCTACTATGCTTGTCGTACGTAGTACGGCAAAATTTTCCTACAAAAGGCACACTAGAATGTCACAAATGTAATATAAATATATTGAAAACGCGCCGACAGTGAAACGTTCACGGTTATTTCATATATTGGGCCACTTTACGCGAGTTGCGCCGACAGATTGGCAATCGGCGGTAGGCCAATTTGCGCGGATCCGCTGGAGATTAGATTTGTGAGGTGGCGCGATCTCGAGGCTGTGATGATATTAGCGACACGGACGCAGGCGCCGCGAGGCACCGGGAATCAAACCGCAGAATTTGTTTACGCGTGAAAAGCTCCTGATAGAACCAAGCGTCCTCTTTTCACACAGGTAGAAGCAACATGCATTACAAGCTTGGGTGATGACTCTTGTATTAAAACGTTAAATTTATGTGCTACCACCCAATTTAATACTAAAAATTGGGCAGTATAAATACCCACTAATGTCATATACAAGACAAACGTGATACCAACGTATTAATTCGATAATACCTAATAAAAAAACTGTTAGGGTCGATTTTTTAATCGTCAGATAAAAGTATTGTAACCTGATTTAACATAAAATTGAAACAATAATTGAACTATTTTGTTCAGACAAGTGTAATTTTTAATTTGTTTACATTGTATTTTATAAGTATAAAGTTTCACTGAGTATTACAAAATCGGACCTCAATTATCTACAATTATTTTTAAATAAAATTTGACAGTCTCCAAAGAAAACAATTGTACCGCGAATCCATACAAAAATTAAGATATTAGGTACCCATGTTATATTTTAAGTCTTTAAATATCAATAGATCTTAAAATTATGGAGTGCTTAAAATATAAAAAGGAAAAGTATTTCGCTGTCAAGTGTCAACTCATTACTTTGGTCTATGGCTATAGAAAAATTGGCGGTAGTGACTTTGTATCGTAAATACTAAACCACTATTTAACTAAACCTCTGGTTATTACTAAAATTTGTATTAAATTAAAACGCTAATTATTAAAACGTTTATATCTTATTCGTACACCCTAATCGCGAAATATTATTATAAATTACGTAGACGGTTAAAAAAATCGGAACTAGGTTCATACAAGCTCGCACTCCACGCTTCGCAGATCGGAAGCCCGCTGCGGAGGGCGCGCTGGCGAATAAAAACGAGAGCGGAGTCCGCGCCAAATCAAATATTCCCTGCGAGCGGCGTGCCGGAGTGCCTTGTTGCGCGCGAATTGCCAATTTCTTTCACTCACACCGTTAATTGTATGGATCCTCGAGCAGCCGCGGTTTTGTCACATTTTAAATTACTTTTTCGCACAGTTTATAATATATTAAATTCGGCTTGATTTTTTGCTTAAAAGGCAAAGGCACAGAGAACTTGGAGCATTTTTATATTTCATAAAAATAAACTAGTAAGTACTTATTAGTAATCTAGCTTCAGTTGCTCTTGAGTGTATCTAGCTAACTGAGAAATTAAGATTACATACGTAATCTTTTATAAGCTTGTATAACTCTACTACGGGACATGGGCAATTGACATCTGTTGTTACGGGGGAGAGGGGGGGGGGTTTGGCTTAACTGTCATGCATGGCAGGCGGATTAACCTTCGATGCTGCTCCTCCCGTCTGGGTATTTGTTACAACGCCATCTATCGGAAGCCAAAAGATCTTTTTAGGAAATCTCATAGTCGCTTATTACAATAACTATAATACTAAGTTGAGTGTAGAGTACACTTACGCCACTACCAAACTTTGACTTGACAGAGCTACGCTGCGGCTATGCTAGTTGTAGCAGGAATGGGTCGGTTCACCCGGGGCAGGACCTACCTTTCACAGAATACCAGCGCAAAATAGCAGCTTAAGACTGTTGTGTTTCGTTTGATGGAAGGATGAATGTAGATATCTAAAGACCACCACATCTACTTGCCATCAGGTGTACTGTGTGCTCGCTTGTCACCCTTGTTCTGTAAAAAAGAAACTGGTTATAAATCGTAAGATATTTCCTTTATGCTTTGCTTTTTTTACTGTATTTTACATATTTAACATGTAAGCGTAGATATATGGATGTAAAGGAGGCAAAAGAGGTATGTCAGGATCGTGCCAAATGGAAGTCCGCAGTCTCTGCCTACACCTCTGGGTGACAGGCGTGAGTATTTTGTATGTTATGTTATGTTACCGTATTTTGTTGTAAGCAGCTACGGATAAATATTATTTATTTCAGTCATTATATTTTCATAACAATATGAATATTTAAAATCAGTGAATGAAATCACATGTTACAGAAGTCCTTTCTTGAGCTATGGTGTTAATTTTTAAAAAGTAACTGAGAAAACGAAATCCTCTGGAAGATTAAACTTCAGTACAGCGCAAAAGAGAATGGTTTACCTGAGTAAAACTGTCGAACCGCTACGTTACGTACATGAAACAAACAAAAATAACACAATTAAAATCACTAAATAGTTGAAAATAAATATTAAAGTGGAAAACTTACAAAATATTTAAGACCGATCAGCATTTTCTCCAAAATAAGGTTTTACCGTTATTATATATAAATGAAACAATAGTCCATCTTCTAGCTTAATACAACTAAGCTACGAGACATACGTAAAATATTCATGAACTGTTAACCATAACGTTGGACTAACTTAGTATCCCTTTTATTATAAATATCCTTAGAACGTAGCTAGTGTAATTTGCATTGGAATTGATGTATAGGCTCTCTCTCTCTCTCTCACTAACCTCATTTTGTAATCCCATTAAAAGTATTAATCACTGAAGCTTGTTAACTATTGCTTTTAAATTATCAAACCTTTTTCTAGTACCAGTAACATATAGTGTTATTAAATTTAAAAAAAAAGTTGGACTTCATTCCTCCAACTCTATTTAGCAGAGACACCATGTATCTTAATAACTCAAGGAACATGAACCATAGCAACGTTCAAAAGCCACAATGAAAGTACGAGTATAAGCCCTCGGCCGCCCCCGTACTATCGCGACAGTACAACGGACGTCTCGAAGCAAAAAACTCTCCGAAAACAAGAGTCCCGTAAACGTGCCGGGATCACGTTACAGTGCCTTGTTCCCACAGCCCGGGGGTGTTAAGAAAAATGGAGCAAAATGGCGGACAAAGCCGCGCGGCGCTGCCAGCACCGGCCGCTCGTTGAGGCGCGATATTATGATCTCAGAGGCTTTTGTTTAGCCCCCGCGACGCTTCGGACAGCGTTGGCTTTTTGTTTGAGTGCCAAGAGGAACTAGGTCTTTAGGTTCGTTATTTTCGGCCGTGAGGTGTTTCGTCGTGTTATGGAAAAGATTCTAGAGTTCTTGTTAAGTGCCTGATGAATAATCCTTTGCTTACACCATTTGCGAACTTGTGATCATCATTGTCATCATCACAGTAGGCTGTGATAAGACAAAAGTCCATTGCTATATTTTTTTTATTTTTCATACGACCACATGAAAAAGTTGGTGAGTGTTTTAAGTTAATTTACGATATATAATTTAACAAAATTAACTCTAATTAGTTGGTATGTTATCGTTTTATATAAGAAACAGGAAGTAGCAGTTAGTGTATCTATAAACACATACTCCTGAATAACATGTTTCAATAATAGAGATTAAAGACTATTTTTTGGTTAAGTTTACTTATGCTGCTTTTACGCGACTCTGAAATTCTAACAGCATCCAAAAGTTATCACCGAGGAGGTTAAGCAATTAAGAAAGTTTTCTTCCTTATCAGCCTATAAAAGTCCACAGCTGGACATTGGCCTTTGTCATCTTTATACTCCAGTGAGGAAGACAGACCGAACTAAAGATTGCCATGATACTTTTCACTCATCGAAGAAGCCTCGCGGCAAGGATACTATTGTTGCAGCTCGGATATTGTATGTTGCCTCGACCGTGGAATGATCACGCTTTCACACAATAGCAGTGTGAAGTATAACATCCTACAGGCGCGTTGCCATTTGGAAGACAGATGACAGTTTGCTTGATCATGTCAAGACGATGCACGTTTAATAACCTCCATTATCTAAATCCTTTTGAAAATTAACAAATTTTAATCAAATATTTTTGCTCTAAACTGTGAAAATTTATATTAAATCGATTTATCAGTGAATTACAGGCGAGTGTTATTATTTTACTTCCTTTTTTGTATTTTTACGAGATTATACTTAACCCGGGTATTTGATTATACTTAGCCTAATTCCCAAACATAGCCCGGGCCTTTGTTGTTGTTGACATTGAATAAGAATGTATTAAATTTGAAGTAAGCATTGTTTTTAAATTACTTTCGATGTACTAAATTTTTCTTTGTTTTATTCTATTTTTTATCGCCGATTAAAATGAAGCCTTCTACATACTAAAAAACGGTGCGGGGAATGCACATAAGCACAGCTGAAATCTGCCCTTCAGCTAGTAAAAAGCTGCCAATTGTCACAGCGAAAAGCTGCTGAAACATATGGCATACCAAGGCTAACATTAAGAAACCACGACTACATGGTTGGTATTGTTTTGGGTGCAAGGTGTATAGACTTGATGATATGCGTCAGTGCCAAAAATGGTAAAAGTCTGTGTGAGTTTAACCAAAGACGATTAGAAGCAATTCATATGTCCAGAGTGCAATTAAAGTTCTGATTAAGCTATTATGTAAATTCATTTGAGATTCTTTTCAGTTATTTTTCGGAGTGTACACAATTAAATAAAGACAATAGCGTCTAATTTGTTTTAATTATCTAAGTATATTTTGATTGATCTCAAGGTTAATTTTTAGTATACCTTAGATAGCCCATCTATGAATGACATTAATAAAAAATCTAGAAAAAGAAACTGATTTATTTTAAAGTGTTTCTAATGCATATATTTTCGTTAACATTTTTCGGACCATCTTCAAAGACCAGCTTCCCAAGGCAGCCCAATACCAAGTTTCTGAAGAGTGTTTACATTTGTATTAAAATGCCAAAAGCTGTACTACTTTTTTAGATATCTTGTTTCTCAAATATATATATTACAACTTCCATTATGTTTTTTCTTTACTTATCTTCAAGATTTTACAAGGTTTTGAAATTAAGTGGATCTTCATTTGTACCTGTACCTTAGGTTCTTTATTTGAAGGACCCTAAGATGTCTAAGAGATAAAATCTCTGATGGTCTCTCTAATTAATATAACGCCAGTGCTATTAACTAGTTGATTTTAAAGTTTCATCGGACTTAGATTTCACTTTAAAAAAGGAAGGGGGAAAGACTGATGATGGTGATGATTGGGATGGCCTTTATTTATAGCATTATTTTCGTATCGGTGTTCACCTATGAGAATTTTGTACTTCACAGATGAGCTATATCCGCGTTCGAACAGGGGTGATGGGCCCCAGCTCTGACGGTTGACTCATTTTTTTCGATATTTTGAGCGGTGATGAATACCTTGCCATGCGGGTGTTCGGTGTGTATGCAATGTGGAGACATGTGCGGCACGCTCGTCTGGGGGACACGCTTCATCCGTTGTCCTAACTGTATTTGTGACAATAGGTGAAGAAGTAGACGGGCCGGCAACATTTAGGTCGTCGTAATTTGGCAGAACCGGGGGTTCTATTTAAATGTTGCGGGGTTTCCGGAGACCGAACGCAACGTTTGAAATCGGAATATAAGAGGTTGCTTTTATCACTAGCGGGTTGGAATGTTTCGACGTTTTCAAAATAGCGCTGAGACATTTCCTTGAAATATTCACAGACTGACGGAAGTTTGCAACCTCTGTGCTGGTCGAAGTTTTCCCTGACGGAAGCCGATCCTACAAAGAAGTTGTGCGAGTTAGATAAGTAAAAGCCGACCGGAGTACAAAATTAAGGATAACATTACAAACCTATTAATTTTACCTCAATTAATTATTACAATTTATGTGGGATTTCTTTTCTACTCTGTTATCTATTTCTGCCGTCAAATGACAGTGTTTGCACTGCTGTCGTCTGAAGTGTAAGAGCCAGTTTGATTACAGGTTGTGAGGCACTCCATCAAGTCCTAAGAGGTGACAACGCTACTGTAGCCTTCTTTGCTTAAAGTAGGCTGCAGGTGTTATGGACCGCAGCAGCCACTTATAATTAGGTGGACTATTACTTCGTTTGTCTTTCAGTTCTTTTTAAACATACTTTCTTATAGTTTAGTAATAGAGAAAAGAAAAGTATTAATAAATATTTTATAAAGGAAATTGTGAACACGACTAATTACTCAAAAAGCTTCTTATGTTAGAAGCTTTTAGCGATATCTTTTACGTCCGCATAATTCTTAAGAATACAATGGACGATTTCATTCTGGCTTATCCGTGATAAAGGTTTCTGAACAATCCGCGTCATTGTAATACTGGTTATAGAAGTCTTCATAAAAATGTTTTTAAGAATACATATTGGTGTGCAAATTACTGTAGTTATATTTTGCCAAATGCATATTTAGTTGGTATTTAAAGTTGAATTTCGATTTTTTTCTATGAAAAATTGCTATTCAGTATAACGATCTGTTCATTTCATGCAATTCCTCAGTTTTATGCTTTACTAGTGCGTTAACCTTCTATAAAATATGGATGGTAGTTTATAAACCTAACTAACTTTAATAAAAACCCATATCTTCTGCTTAGGCAGTCGTGCACCGGTAATTTTACAGTGCTATCCCCGTCCAGAGAGCAAGCTGTTCACCAACAGACGAACAGCTTGCTCGTTTATCAATCCTAAAAAAGCACGAAGATACTTTAAGCATAATGCTTTACACTACTAAACACTACTGGTTTTGCTTGAAATAGAATTTAAAATCCCCTCAAAGTTACCACATAAAAGCTTATGTACTAACCTCAATAACACTTGCACGTAGTATTTCTGTCCATTTATTATCTTACGTTTACACTAAGCAAAACGAGTAGTTTAAGCGTTTAATAAATTTTAAGCTAAGTAAGATTAAATTAAACTTATAAAATTAAGCTTTCAATAAATTGCAGAAGCTGAATACAAAGAATTTAAAGACATATCACATATCAGAGTTATTTTTTAAAGAGTAATTAATTTTAACTTAAGTTCAAATATATTTACAATTATCGCAATTTTTGAAAATACGAGTAACTAAGGCTTTATTTACTCGTATTATTAGGCTAAAATTTATTTGAATTTATCTCAAATTGAATGTGATTTTTGGGCAACAACGTTTTTGCCTACCGATCGACAGTTACGAATGTATGCGTGCGCAGTTAAAATCAGTTAAAATGTTTTATTACCACGTATTTTAAATTTAAAAGTAAAAAATACAGAATGTTTAGGAGATTTTTTTTAATTTATTTTCTTCACCATTTGCCTACATTACTTACTCTGAACTTTCTCTACAAATTTGGTAGGTTATAGGAAAATGACCCTGTGTAATAATATGTATAAATACGTGTGCTTTTTAATACTCATGATTAAAAGTTTTGTTTTTTTGATTTTTGAGTGGAGTGCGAGTGTACTTGTTGTTATCTTAAGTTTTACAAACTCTTGCAAACAACATAAATGTCATGTAAATGGTTACATTAAAATTTTATTCCCTATTTACTACTCTTAGGGGTGATTATTTTATTTAAATTATGGAAAATTATCTCTAACCTATTTAATAAAAAAAGAATCATTAAAATTAATATAAAAAGTTCATATCAAGCAGTAAACTCTTACGGAACAATAAAAAAATGAACTCTGCGGTCGTCAAAGCTTTGCTCGTAAGTGAGCGGAATGTATCGTGCTTAGATCAAGTTGGCATTAAGAGAATAGCTTATTAGATTCCCCTTAAACCTCAGTATTATTATTATTAGTTCATTAAAGTTCTACGGCTAGATCGGACTTTCATCAATTTCGGCAATTCATCGTAATCGCTACCCTCGGCAGGCAGAAACGTTTATAGTGCATGAAATTAAACAAATTATTTTTCATGTATGTGAAATATGAAAATTTATAACTGTATGTAGTTCATTTACATAGAATACTATAATACACAATAGAATGGCTGTCAACTTTATTTTGTACGAGGCTTGGCGTCGCCAAACCCGATTC
>DWHP01003226.1:0-13604 GCA_018247895.1 Parnassius honrathi
ATATATAATAATTAATAAATCCATTTCTATATTTTTACACATGTATTTTCACCAACTACTACCTACAAGGACTGGCGGGAAATGAAAAATCAAACTTTTCACAAAATAAGTAGTTATCGCGTTACTGAAGTAAAATTGAAATCACTTTGAATAAATTTTTCTATCAGAGAATCCTTTAGAGAGAGTTTATTTAAGACCGAAGTGCAACTGATCTAGGGTAATACAAATATGCAAAGTTCTCTATATGTATCTAAAATCAGTTACTCTCCGTCAGTCTTGCTAAAGCTCGAAATAGGCTAGACCTATTTTGATGAATTTTTTGTGTGTATTTGAGTGGATTCCTGGATGCTTTGAATTCACAATTGGACCCGATAAGAGGTGTTCTTGTCGAGATTATAAAAATAAGTTATTTATACTATCACATAATAGATTATTAGTTTGAAAGATTAGTAAGTGTTTATATTATTATAACAATCATTCATGGCCGTTTATCACTAATTTTAATTTAATTACCAGAGTTTGATAGTGATTTTTGACATCGGTCTTAAACTTATCTAGTGTTTTCGCACGACGAATTTGCGAAGAAAGATCACTCCATAAGCATAGCCTTGACTATGAAGGAATTCTTAAAGTACTTAGTACGTAATTTTGAAATTGACAACGTAAGCAATTATGATATAAAACGTTAAACATTCTTAAGCTAGCGTAACCATCCATCATTGGCTCGTAATTCTTTAATTTTTATATCCTACGCCAAGTTCGATTCCTGTTGGTACCAATAAAATTATTAATTTAAATTTTAAATGTTCACTGTGTTTGTGATCTTACACAAATTGACACTTACTTGTATTTGTAATTAAAATTAGTTTTTTAAACTATAATACCACCGAATAAAGGTAACTCGTATGTACTACCTCCCCAATATAACCCAAAACATTTCGTGTGAATCTTATAAAAGACAATCTTATAAAACTGACATCAATTCAAAACAAGTAAATAATTTTTATACGATTTTTTTTAATAGAATAAGGGTAACAAACGAACACACAGTTCATCTGTATGATGGTAAGCGGATGCTGTGGCTCATAGACATCTACATTTATCCTCGATTAGGAATTAAAACGCAGATGCGTTGTCACCCTTGAGGACTAAGATGAAATGCCTCGTTTTCAATAAAAAGGGGTCTTCGGTTCTTTACACTCACCATACGAAACACAGCAGTATTAAGCTGTTATTTTATGCTAGTATTCTGTGAGAGCGTGATGCTTCCCCGGTCGGGCCGACCCATTCGTGCTACAACCATAATATAGATGCAGCGTGGATTTACCACGTATGATTTATAATTTGAGTTATATTTAAAATTTCAACTTTCAAGCTCATCGGGAAGTTAGCTTAAATTCAATTACTAAATTCCACATGGATCGACCGACACACAAGTAAGTGACTTGATAAAATTTTAGCATGAAAACTTCAGTGAAAGTGGGTAAAATTTTGATTGCCAAATTCCAGGACATATATACAAGTGAAATTAAATAAAAGCTTTTGCAAACGTGAAATAATGCTTAAATTTGCTGTCTCTCTTTACTAAACAGCAATAGAAAGAGACAATTATAGACATAATTAAATCTCAAGTAAACGATTATAAGTAAGATCATAATTGTTTTTCTCCTTTAAAGATGGCACTGTTAGTGCTATCATTATTTCTTGGCAACTGAATTCATGTAATGAATATCTGATATCAAAGCACTATGCATTAAAGCTACCTTCCAGTGTGCAATACATATACAGAACGAATTATCAGGCTCGACCGGTGAAGGAACACGCTTTCACAAAATATCAGCTTTTATTTCATATAACACCACAACGCTGCTGTGTTTCATTGATCCGGAGACCATTTTGATTATTAACGAAGTATTCCATTTTAGCCCCCCAACAGTGAATCTGCATTTTAATTCTTAGTCGAGAATAGAGTACATATAACTGCTTACTGTATAGTGCCAGTGTAAAAATATCCACTATCCATTATCCCATGAGTGTCCCAAGAGGCGACAGAAGGATACAAGATCAGGATATGGGCTGCAGCGTCTTCCTAATAACGACTAAAAATAAAAGAAACCGCGGTTGCCAAGCGTGGCAACTATGGCAAATTTCCCCTATGAGGAAATCTATGGAGGAGGGCTACATTCAGCAGTGGACTTTAGTAGTGTAACGGTAACGGTAAGTGGTTTTGAGCCACTGCATCCATTTAACGTCAGTTGGACCGTATCTTAGTTTGTCAACGTAACTTCAATAAAAACTAACGTGGTTATATACACCTTTTTAAATGTAAAGCTATGTCATACATTAAGCAGATCTATATACCATGAATGGGTTCCTGTCAATACATTACTTTAATTATATATCTATGATTGATATCTCGATATTTATACTTGATAAATATGGACACGACAAGCTCGTATTGCTTCAGATGCTTCTATAGAACAAAAAGTTAATACGAATTTAATTTCAATATTGATAACAAATTGAACAGATTTGATTTTTATTTCAATCATTCATCTATTCATTCATCTATTCATTCATCTATTCATTCATCCATTTATTTATTACAGTCTATCAATCCACTGCAGAACAAATTATATATGTACAATATTGCCTATATGCTTCATAGCGGCAATAACTGCTATAATTGGTATATGTACGCTTGGCAAGAGAGTTGGTAACGGCGGTTTTTTATTATTTTGAGTTGTTATTAAAGGATACTGCTTATCTCGTTTTTTTTAACTCTCTTTCACCTTCCAGGACACCTACGGGGTGATAAGAGGACTACCCTACCGATATAGGGCTATTATACCAAGAATATCCACAAAGATATTCTTACATTGCCACCACACGACGAATGTGTATTCACATTATCGGTGTTCACCTGTATTTGTAGTCAATCCACGTACCAAGCTGCCGATATAGCAATTTCTCAACCGTGATAATAGCGATATGTTATGTATAGAAGAGGTCTAAATACATTAGTAACTTTGTAATGGCTATTGAAGATATTTTTTTATCCAATTAACAGTGAAAAACGTGCACATAATCCAACTGTCGGTAAGTGGATGGCCGCTCATACGTATCATCATCTATCGTAAATTAGAAATCAATGTATTTGTGTTCTTTTGAGGTCTAATATGGAATGCCTCGTCCAATAAAAGAATCTCCACTTTTCGTCACTGACTACGAAAACCAGAAGCATTATGCTACTATTCTACATTTGTGTTCTCTGCGAAAGTGGTCTGTCGGTGATATAGTATAAGAGCCGGTTTAATTACTGGCTGCGAGGCATTCCATCTTACTCCTCAGGGATGGCAGCACCTGTAAAGTGTATTAAATTTTTTCTAGGTGTCCATGGATTGCGGTAGCCTTACCAGTGAGTAGGCTGTATGTTCGATTGTCTCATCATTTCTATAAAAAAAACTAAGACTGGCAACGGAGAGTAGCGTCGACGGTGCGAGACGTCTGGTACTGCTCGTCGATCCGCCTGTCAAGCGTGACGTCTATGGTAACTCCTGTATACGTCAGTAGAGAGCCATGTCCAACTATAACTCGGTAGTAGAGAAGTGGGACTAATAAATTTCAAATTGTCAAAGCCATAACTGTGTTGTTTTATGCGAAGTAATAAATTTTATATTTTAACAACAAGTCCACGATAATATTCAGAATTGTGTTGAACTGTACAATGCTTCTTTCGAATTATCAGCAGAGAAGGTGGATCAAAATGAACTAGGCAGTCGTGAATTTGAGTCGAGAATATAGAGCTTACTGAATGCAGTTAATTGTAAGGGCCTGATACTGAGGTGCCCCGGTCCAGTGGTGAGAACAATACATACATTTACTTTATGACTAAACGTGCGTCTTGTAAAGATACACCAGTGCATGGGCTGCGGCTCTGCTTCTACCAGCGTGCCTGTACAGCGTGCTGAAAATTGACAATTCTTCCAGGATACTAGTATGTATATAATATGTATGTTATATAAGCACATCTTGACTACATATTTTTTTCCATAGTATAAGGGTGACAAACGAGCACACAGTCCACCTGATAGTAAGAAGTTGCTGTGGCCCATAAAGATTTACATCCATCCTCGACTACCAATACGAACCGAAATGCAGATACGTTGCGTCCCGTGAGGGCCAAGATGGAATGTCTCGTTTCTATTAAAAGGAGTCACTGGTTCTCTACACTCACCATACGAAACACAGCAGCATTGAGCTGCTATTTTACGCTGATAATCAGTGAGAGCGTAGTCCTTACTCGGTTGAGCCGACCCATTCGTGCCACGACTATCCTACTAATAAAGCTGCAGCGTGGCACTACCACGTATAGGACATATATAGTAATTAGTACACATATTCCAATATACGATAATTAGCGTATTCTTGAATAGAATACAAGTAATTACAAGTAATTCTTAATTAAGGTATTATTTTTACTTTTACCACTGGTTCAATAAAAACCTCTGTATTGGGAAGCAACAAACAACCCAGGTGATTTTTTTTCAGGAAAAATTTTACAAGAAGAATTACACAAAAACTTTTGACTATGTATTCATTTATACTGTAATAACCATTTTCAAGCAGTTTTTATTTAATAAAATATTCAAACCTGGTAGAAAAGAGCATATCTCGTATATTTTCTTGTATTTTTTTATAAAAAAGTATACGTCGCCCCATGAATGAATAACGGACTCCGTGGAGTCGAGTAAGTGGTTAAAACAGCGCGAGGAAACCATTATAACTTTAATCTATATTTAAATTATGCGTATTCATGCGGTATGGCCACGCTACAGTTATAGGTACTATGGCTGTAGCGTGAACGGTGCGGCTTGACCGGGGAAGGAATTCGCTCTCGTAGAATGCCGACGCGAAATAGAAGCGTATGTTTCTCTGTTCCGCATGGTGAGTGTAGAGAAACAAAAACACTTTTAATTGGTATCGAGGCATTACATTTCAGTTCTCAATAGTGACGACAATGTAAGTGTCTATGGAGCATATCATCCAATTTCCATCACGTGAACTCGTTTGTCACTTTTAATTCTATAAAAAAATGTAAGGCATGGTGTTATATAGCCGTATAATATCATCGTATTTAAAATTCATAATCACACTTCGTCCCACGAGAGCTGCAAAAGGCTGAATGGTAAATACGTGATAAACTTATATGTTTCAATAGGTATTGGCGTAGCCATCTCGCTTATTTCAGACATAAAATACGTAGACTAGTGATGGACAACAGCGTTAAAAGAGCGAGCTGTGCGATTTACTAAGAGTTTACTTCCTCGTACGACTACTTTATGACATCGTTTACTACCGGCGATTTTTCCGATCGATTCGACTTAGAGACCTTCAGGCTTACTGCTTTAAAATTCTCCTGATGTTTCAGTTGCTTATGGGTGACGATCGGCACTTAACATCAGGCTTCATGCTGGATTAAAGCAAAACCTCCCTAAATTGGGAAAAGCCAATGACCACCAGTGGACTTCTTCGATCTTATGAAGGTTAAGAAGAAGAACATATGAGAACCTCACTAGTTTGTACTTTGGCAGCGAGGTAAACTTTTACCAGCAGGTGTAAAACATCCTAAAAATTAATGTGCGACGTTAGTAACCACCTTCGTATTAGTATAGTACATGAGGGTAGTATGGTCATCCGGTTAATATGGTTATAACTCAAAAAGCCTTGATTGCATAGATGACCGTGTGATACGATAGCTTTTCATCGGTCAATCAAATAATAAAGGGTCAAAAGGGCACCGCTTTATCGTCGACACTTTGACAATTTACATTATAATTAGTAAATATTTTAGTCGATATTAGTATGGCGTAGTGTAGTTAAAGTGCCGATGCTTGTTTTTTAACTTCCCGCTAAGAAAATTGAAAATTTTCAAAAATAGGGAAGTTATTGGTTTCACCCTGATTTTCGAAAATCGAATTTTCATCAGATGTCGACGTTTTGTGATCCCAGGAAGCTATTCTGAATAATTTCACGTGGACGTCCGTACGGATGTGTGTGTGTCTTGATCGATTGATATGCGGTTTGCGGCGTTCTAAAGATCTCAATGTGAAATAGATTTGGTCATAATATGAACTGATTCGGACGAGTAGATTTTGAGAAATCTCAAAAATAAAAATTTTGAGAAGCCATTTTTTTTTAATAACTTTTAAACAGCTTTACCGATAGATTTCAAAAACTAATCAGCTCTTAACATTGAAAATAAAAATCGGTTCATTCGTTCGTGAGATATATATATGGAGAAAGGATATGAAAAAAAGCGTTTTTTTAACGTAACTCCGAGATTTCGCAACATAATTTGGAGCACTTTGCATTTGAAATTAGCGGGAAGTTCCAGGGATGGCCTGCAGGGTCAACCAATTTTCTTAATATATTATTTATAGTACCTATACGACTTTATGCTTTTGCCTCTGTCCTCCTCCTAGTTTTGGTTTTATAGGGCGACAAAGCTTAAGGTGACCATATTACCCTCACGTACCCTACTATTTGTTATATTACATTAGAACTCCTTAATCAGCCCGTAAACAGTTAAAAAAGATAATTTTCTGTAGTTTAACGCTTGGCAGGATGATGAGTAATCGCAGTATAAGACGTCATGCACATCATCATCATAATTATTACAGTATATCAAAAGTCAATTGCTAACCATGTATTCGTAGGTTCCTTCCAAGAAATCCTCGAACGCCTTTCAGTTTTATTTAGAAATAACTAATTGGTATTTGATAATTTAGTGCAGATTCATTAAATAAGTTTTTATTTCGTAACTTTTGGTTTAAAATGAAAAAAAAAACCCTTTGAGATATATCAACGTAACTTTTAGGCAAACTCTACATTGCAAATACTTAATTTTTCGTAATCAACCTTTATTACCGCGTGGTGGAGGTGTAAGAATATCCACTACCCCATGTCATCCCGTAGGTATCGTAAGAGGTGACAGAGGGATACAGATCAGGAGCTGGGCAGCAGCGTCTTCCTAATAACGACTAAATATAAAAAACTGCGATTGCCAATTCGCTTGCCAAGCGTGTGAACTATGGAAAATATCCCCCCTATGAGGTAATGTGTGGGGGGGGCTATGTTCAGCAGCAGACTTTAACTTTAATAGGCTGTAACTGTAACGGTAACCTTTACTTCAGATGAGATGGGATGGGATGGGGCGTTGAATTCTCTAACTTCTGTACGACCTCCCATTACTTTACGAAATGATTATTCTATCAAACTTAGTATTAGCATAAAATTGACTAAATAAGGTCATAAAATTACAAATGTTAATTCGATTTAAACAACACCGTATTCATTATTGCCTTAACCAAGAAACAATAAAACGATTGGGTTCGCGTTTTAGTGTCGGACACTCGTCTACGATAGTAAAGCGATCCCTGCACCTGAGGAGCAAGTAAATTACATAATTATCAATAAAGAGAGGAAACATAAACAAAAGAAAATATATTTTGAACGTTTTTTTTTAATAAAAGTTAAAATGTCAATCGACCATACAGTCTACCTCATATGAACTCGATTAGTGTCAACACTGTTGTGGCCCATTGATTTAATCTATACCACATATTCAGTCTATCCTCGATTAAGTATTGAAATGTAGATACATTGTCACAACTGAGTACTAAGATAGAATGTATATGATATTAACAGTTAAAAGGATCTCCGGTTCTCTACACTCATAATAAAAAACACGTTAGAATTATTCTACTATTTTACGCCAGCATTCTGTGCGACTGTGGACCTTCAAATCGAGACAACCCATTCGTAGCTTCTGCTGTCTGCCGTCATTTGTGATTGACTCCACCATATTAAAAGTATAGAAGTATCTTGAGCAAAAGTAAAACGAATAAATGAAATAGACGTGTCTATTTTTAAATTTCTATACTTTAATTATCTTACTGTCGATTTCACACTGCTCGAGTCATCCGGGTTCGTTATAACGAAATTGTAAGATGCCATTTTAAAGTGCTAATTTACCAACAACAAAACATTCAAGGATACGTGCGTGTTAGAGAAATCACGTAACAATATTTTTAAACCCTCTCAGGAATGGGAGAGCGGCCTGTTTACTACACGTGTTTTAAAATAATCTGAACTTGAACATAAAGTTAATCTTTTCTATCCTTCAACTTTAAAAAAATATACACCTGATATAAATTACTATTTTATTGTTAACTTATTACAAAACGTGGTTTAATGACAGTTTCGGGTTTAAACAAATAGTTCAAGAAAGATCCTTCTAGCTACAGAAGTCAATTAGTCGCGGCGCCTGTCTTCGCGAAATTTTAATCGCGCATAGCCGCGGAACGCCTTTCTTCAAATATATTCTAATTTAAACCTGAAAACTATATATAAAGTATGTACTTTTTATAATAAAACTATAGATGTTTAAGTTTGGAAGAAGGGTAATGTTTCTGTACGAGCGAATTAAATTAACATTTTGTGTGTCTCCTTGCCGTACATCTTTTTCACATAGTGTACATATTTTATGTTCTTGTATTATTTTCGTGTGAATAAATATTTTTATTAATTATACTTATTTTATATTATTATTATAGAGCCGTGGTGGCTTATTCCGTGTTCTGTGGTGGTGGCTCAGATGTTTACCGCTCGCTGTAAATATAACAGAACGCGAGTAACCCGCGTACGATCCCAGCCGGACCAATGAAATTGTTAACTGCATGTCTGAGATATAAGGAAAAAAAATATTTCGAAGACATGTGAATTTCGCCAACACGCATTGGGACAGCGCGGTGTACCTTTCATTGCCTTAAAAAACCCCTTAGAAACGAGAGGATACCTGTGCCCAGCACTGGGACGTATATAGGTTGTAACTTTACTTTTTTTATACTATTATGAAACATAACTAACATACACAGTTTGGGTTGTATACTTTTCGCGTTAGGTACTAGGTACTTCTAACTATAGATGTATTTCATTATTAAATGTGATCAAAATAAGTCACAAATTAAACAAACACATCTCAACGAGACGCATACTTTCGACGCATTCTTTTAACATACTTTTCACTTTCGTTCAATTGAAAAATAACAAGTGCTAAAATTCTTCTACTTCAATATAATTAAAATGAGAACATCATCAATATATCCGAAGTCAATCAAAACGCATTATTAATGATAACTCAAGAACTACTGGTCAGATCTTGATTAAATTTATATGGGACCACTCGAGAAGCATCAGCTTTCAGATAAAAAAGAATCATCAAAATCGGTTAACCCAGAGAAAAGTAATGAGGTAACACATAAAACAACATACAGTCGAATTGAATAACTCCTCCTTTTTGAAGTCGGCAAAAAATAAATGCAACCTTAACGCAACAATCAGTAATAGTGCTTGAAGCCGCTTTATTGCGTAATAAAACCACATACACGGGGCGCCGGCGTCTTTTACGAAAACCAAATAGTTCCTAGAAGCGCTAATAGGGTTTACTGTAGAGGAACTCTTTTATAATTTTATTGTTTATTTGTTTTACTTGGAAATGTGGTTTATTAGATTTTTATAATCGTTACAGATGAAACAATTATTTGATTTTTACACAGGTCGACAGCGAAACTGACTATCACCTACAATATTACAATTTTATTCAGTGTTGTAATTAGTAAATCTTTTATCTAATTACGCTATGTTGTAGTAAATCTATTTTACCTAGGAGTCTGTCTCTTTTAGCCATTTTAGGCCTCAGGCGGTTGTGCTTGCACGGCTGTACTGTGATCCAGTTTGAACGATATAGGAAGCCAGTTACAGCTTCTGGGGCATTCCATCTTATACCTCAGAGATGGCAACGCGTTTTTAATTCTATTTGTATAGAGTTGACTGCGGAAGTTCGTGAGCTGCAGCGGACAGTTACTATCAGATGGACCGCGATTTGGTTTCTCGCTTCATTTTACTAAAAAATAAATTATATTTATATTTGCCCGTTATTCATACTGTTTTTACGCCGTAAAAATAAATGTGTACTGATTATTGAAGTTTTATATCTCAAAATTCAAGCTTTGATACTCCAAATTTGAAAATTAAATATAAGTTTGAATGCATCTTTAATTTAAAACTGTAGAAGCGAGTATCACATTGTTACCATAGTTAAATGATTGTCTGTGGTCGCAAGTTGCTGAGATGTCGCAACAAAAAAGGTCCGTTCACGCCTCATAAAATAGATAACATCTATTCATACAAATCGGCAACAAACGATAAATGTCACAAGATTATAAATAAAGTACAAAAACTATCGTAAAATACAACCGAACTTAATCAACTACCGTTTCGAGCGGAACCTATAAAATGAACGAAAAATAAATTGAGTTTTTGACCGTATTTAGCAGGTAACAAGTGTGAGATTTTTTTGTTAACAGTGAAGCCTAGCGGTAATATTACTACAGATAGAAAATTAGAGCTGACTAACAATCATAGACTTTAATTTTTTTTTAATGCACTCATGAATTTTTTTTATATAATAAAGATGACAAACGAACACAGTCCAACCTGATGGTAAGTGGATGCTGTGGCCCATAGACATCTACATTTAACCTCAATTAAAAATCAAAATGCAGATGCGTTGTCACCCCTGAGGACTAAGATGGAATGCCTCAATTTCAGCATAACGGGTCTCCGGTTGTCCACATTCACCATAAGAAAATCAGCAGCATTAAGCTGATATTTTACGCTGGTAGTCTGTGAGAGCGTGGTCCTTCCTCGGTCGAGCCGACCCATTCGTGCTACGACCATGATATAGCTGCGGCATGGCTGTACCACGTATGATAACCTGGACGTCTTCAAGGCAAGAGTGAATTGTATTTGTTACTCTAAGACAGTACACACGTATCATTTAACAATGTAATGCGAATTGTAATAATTTTGTTTTCTGAAAAACTTCTTTACTGCTCTCCATTGTGACTCAATTTGTTGTATATGAGTCCCGTCATCAGACACAAATTGATTGTCTGGGTCTAAGTGATTAACCTTTTTATGAGTGTATATGTGTTAAAAAAACAAATTGTCGTATTTGCGTTGCGTTATATGCAATTATTAGTGAAATTTATTTTTTTGTCGTATTATGATTCAAAAGGCAGTGTAAAAGGTGCGAGCTTAATCCTGACAAACCTACTAATTTAAAAAAAATTAAAAATTCAAATACCAGACGTAGACGTCCGGTCTGACTTCGTCATCATTTACTACAGTACGAACCTTAGTCAAGCAATTACTAATGATAAGGTAACAAATTCTAAATGTGGTAATTAAGGCAAATTCTCGCCACAACGGGAGAGGCACAAACCCAACAATGAGTTTTAAGGGCCTAGAAGAAAAAGAAGGAAGATCATAAAATATTGACTTCTTAACTAGACTGTAATCCCATTAATTATAACTAGCAACATAAAGTGACAATTATGAAAATTGAAAAGGCCCCGTGAACATATAAAGGTCATATTCATCATTTGTTCCACATTCTACAAATACATTTCAGTACCACACTTTTATAAGGACCCGCGGCCCTTTTACTCAACTATTTAAAATCATGCATCATTTTTTTAATACAAAATGACAATCGAAATGAGTCGGCTCTTTGCGATTTTTTGCCCCAATAATAGGATTCTATTCATCCATTGTTATGGGGGGTCTAAAGTACCTCTTAGCGAATTTTTTGCAGTGTTAACACAGGTGAAGTTGTGCCTGGCTCGAAGGGGTTCCCTTTGTTAATTTGTTTTGTGGTACTGCTAACTTATGCTCAACATCACAATTACTTTGTCGTCAATGTATGTGCGTCGCCATCCTACGTTTTACGGCATTATTAATTGATAAAATACCGCTATTATCAGTTTTTAAATAAACAAACAAGTTGAGAAGTTAAGAATGCTGACATAAAGGAAAGATTTTTTCTAACTAAGACGCCAAAACTAATCGCATGCTATTTTTTTATTTCTCTCGGTATCGTAAAACTTTTCCATGATACCGCTGTATTTATTGATACACATGATTAGCTAAAAAGAAAATTGACGAACTGTTTACACTACTTCTAAACATAGTATTTTTATTTACCGGCTGGTCACGTAATTAAGAACGCTAAATAATTTACACCTTTATTCAAATTTAAATAGAGAACACTTAGTCGATTTGTTACTCTTTGTATAATGTTGGCGCCATTTAGTGCTGTAAAAGATTGTACTGGCTGGTCACGTAATTAAGAACGCTAAATAATTTACACCTTTATTCAAATTTAAACAGAGAACACTTAGTCGATTTGTTACTCTTTGTATAAATTTGGCGCCATTTAGTGCTGTAAAAGATTGAAAGCGATTGCTTCTTATGAAAAAAACAATGGTAAAAAATAAAAGTCGTGATAAATCTACAAGGGAAGTAATAACAAAACTTCCCCGGAAGAACAGGTCTTATAAAAAGATAGCCGGCCATCTGCAATGTACAAAAACGATGGTTTTCCATGCTGTAAAGCACTTCGCTACGTATCAGACTAGTTCGAATGCTCCACGTGTACCTAAACAGAGAAAAACAACTCGTCTAAATGGCCGATCCATCGTTCGTATAGCAAAACAAAATCCTTTTAAAGGGTCCAATGAGCTGAAAAAATAATATTTTGGAGAAAACAACCCTTCAACAATCTCAACACGCACTATTAGAAGACGTTTGGTGGAAGACAAATTGCATGGTAGGATAGCAAGAAAGGTACCGATGATGAAACTTTGCCACAGGCAAGCCCGGCTTGCATTTGCGAGAAAGTATGGAAACTGGACTGTGAAAAAATGTACTCTTTTGTGACGAGACAAAAATAAACAGAGTATGTTCAGATAGAAAACAATATGTACGAGTCCCCAGAATACAGCATTCAACCCTAAGTACACGAAAGTTACATTAAAGCACGGCGGTGGAAAATGTGAAAATCTGGGGGTGCTTTTCTGGACATGGTGTTGGACCTGTAAAGATGATAGAAGGTAACATGGATCAGTTCCAATACCAAAATATACTGGAAGAAACAATGTCACCTTATGCTGAAGACGTTCTACCGGTTATTTGGACATCCCAGCACGACAAAGATCCAAAGCACACTGCACGCACCCTAAACGAATTTCTTACAGCGCAATCAGTTTCTGCCTCAGACTGGCCAGCTAACAGCCCAGATCTCAACCCAATCGCGAATCTGTGGTTCGAAGAAAAGAAAAAGGTTTCAAATACACAGTGTGGGAATTTAAGAGAGCTGTATGACGTTTTTTAGAAGAATGAAACTCTATTTCTCTTGCGAAATGTCAAAAATTAATAGAGTCAATGCCTCGCCGGTGTAAATAAAAACCGTGGATATGTTATTAACTATTAATTTTAGTTAAAAATGTATTAAATTGCTTTTTAAATGTTCTGCGAAACATATTATTTTGATTTTTTAAATGTAAGTGTCTCACAAAACAATTCCCGAGTAGTTTAACAAATCGTTCATAATTATTTGTCCAGTTTCAGTACTATTTGAATGCGCTACCTTGGTAATATAAATAAAATGTAAAAAAAAATAGTTTGTGATTTTATTC
>DWHP01003227.1:0-13601 GCA_018247895.1 Parnassius honrathi
ACGCTGGTATTCTGTGAGAGCGTGGTCCTTCCCCGATCGAGCCGACCCATTCGTGCTACAACTATACTACTAATATATTCTTAAACGAACTATACTCTTTAAATCTACAATACCATACAAATACAATATTGGCTCCTAAATGGGGAAGAGTTTAGTCTTGTGGATACCACTGTATTTCTTAATAGTAATATTGATGGGAAACTTCAATTGGGCCCCCATATATCTAAATTAGCAGACAGACTTAGTTCTGCAGCATATGCTGTAATAAAGATTAGTAGTTTCACCAATGTTGAGACAGCTAGATGAGTTTATTTTAGTTACTTTCATAGCGTAATGTCTTATGGTACCTTACTATGGGGTAATGCGACTGACATTGAAGTCATATTTGTTTTGCAAAAGAGAGACGTACGGACGATTTATAACTTAAATTGTAAAGAGTCCCTTAGAAAAAAATTTAAAGAAATAAACATATTAAGTTTCGCATCGCAATGTATTTATGAAAATGTAATATATGTACATAAAAACATAAATAGCGTTCGTAAAAATAAAGATGTTCATATTTTAAACACTAGGAACAAACATAAGCTTGTAATATTAGTTACTAGACTCCACAGAATTAGTAATTCATTTGTGAAGCTATGTATACGCTTTTACAACAAAATGTACAAAATTTGTCATTTAACAAGTTTAAATGTTTTATTAAACAAAAATTGTACAAAAGGGGTTATGAGGTGATCGCCACCATGATGGTTCTATAAAAATAATTATTATACTAAGTATAAAATAAATTATTGTAAAGTGAAATATGTTTTAATAAAAAAAGTCCCGCTGGGTTTCTCGCTGGTTCTTCCCAGGACTGAGGTTTTTTTGAACCAGTGGTAAATAAAAAATGACTCTCAATAAGTATTGTGCAATATTCTATATTGAACAAAAAACATTAATTTCATTTCATTTCATAACTCTATCACGTTTATGTATTACAGAAAGTTCAGATTTATTTACTTTTACTATCCTGGATAATCTCCGGAATAACTGAACCAATTGTAATGATATTGGACTAACACACGGAGAACAATGTCCGTGAATTAGACTGTATTTTATACGAAAATCTAGGAGATTTTGAAAAAATTTAAAAATTAGACTTTGTTGCTAAACTTCAGTCTAAATAACGTCACATTAATAGGTGACCATACAGTCGAAGCCGGAGTAGTCGCTTGTATACAGCAGGCTTACTTTGCAATAAGCGACCAAATATACAAAGCAGGTTCGGAATAAGTAATTTAGGCAAATGGTGAAAAAATTTAATTAAAATAAAATATTAAACTTTCCGTCCATTTTACCTTTTAAATTCAAAATGTGTGATAATGCATTATTTTAACTGATCTTACTGCGCACGCACACATCTGTAAGGATCGATAGACAAAAACGTTAACCATAAATCACAGTACCTGGATGAACGAGCTTTGCTAGGTTTGTTTTTTTTTGTAAATTATATTTAGATAGAATTACATACTGATGAAACATATGAATAATATTTTTTTGATCTTACCAACATAATAAAAAAAACTGAACTGGTTGTTTAAATAAAAAATCATGAGAAACTTAATTTTTCGTGTTTTTAAAAAAAATACTAAAAAAGGCCAGAATTAATAGATTTTCTCACAGAAGAAAGAAACTTGAAAAACAAGGAAAAAAAGTCAGCCTGAAGACATCTGGACTTGAACCGCCGTACTACGACATTACGACCGCTCGATTGCTCAATTGAGCCGTTATAACCCGTTAGGTGCCGGCAAAATTTACTTTCCTATTCCAATGATATTGTAGCAGTTTTTCGTTGCCTGAGAACACTAATAAAGCGAAATTTCCTAAAAATGAATCCTAGCTAGATCGAATAATGGTCCCCGAAACTCCCTGCACAATATATTTCACGAAAATCGTTGGAGCCGTTTCCGAGATTCCGACTATATATATGAATTGCTCCTTTAAAGGTATACGATTAAATTTGGGATAACCACAAATAAAAGTAGAAGCCTTAATTACTTGTATTTTCAAAAACTGCAATAACGGTATATCGTTATTTATATAAGTTTAAAATTTGGCTGTTCTTTGAAAAATAACCCTGTATAATCGCATTACCGTTGCAGCCTTATAAAGTCTCTATTACTGTAAGACATAGTCCTCCCCATAGACTGCCTCATAGTGGGGATGTTTGCCACAGTTGCCACGCTCGTCAAGCGGGTTGGCATCCGTAGCTTTTTATTTTTATTGGTTATCAGGAAGAGGCTGCTGCACTTCCTGGTTCGCTTCCCGTTGTCGCCATTTACTAGATAGATATGGGGTTGTAGTGAATATTTCTTATACCGACATAATACAGCAGTAATGTTTGATTAAATAATGTTTGATTGTTCGTATTTCATGCGCTGCCATACCGTTCATCAGATTGCGGTAAAACTTTGTCAACTTACTGCTTGCGCGGAGGTTAGAGGCATAGTACAAGCTTCTTCCATTAGAAAGAAAGAAAGAAAGAAAAAGTTTATTTGGTACATACATTATAATAAAAACAATAAAAATAAAACATTTTTATAGCTTGTCAAAAATATTTAAAAAGGAATAACATAATATGCACCAAAATGGTCTCCACTCAGCTTTAAGTCACAAATTGAAGATATAAATACATCAACTCGTAACGCTGATTTTCAGTGCAGCCAGGAGTGTTAGGCAGATGACAAGTAACAGGAAGAGAAAAAAAATAACTAAACAAAAATATAAAATAAAAAACTGAAAAAAAAAACTGTTAAAATTCCACGTGTCAGTGCGACATTGATAGTGTAGAGATGAACAAACGGTGGTACGCATACAGAAAAAATAAAATTAATTGTGTATGTGTGCATGCGTGTTCGAGTGTGTGAGTGCGCCCTGATGTGCATGTACGGTGCTAGCATCGAGGTTGTTTGAACCATACCATTTATGCCGATTTGCTGGATTTCTGTACGGAAATCAGAAACTTTTTAAATAAAGTTTTAAAAGTGGCAACTGTTTTACTATTTCTGATCGGTGGTGGTATATCGTTCCAGCACTTCGTGGCAGCAAAACGGAAACTACCACGGAAGGCTGTGTGATGCTTAGGGTATGTGAGTCGTGATGCTGTCATAACCTCACGCTGCGAGAAAATTAGCTTTTGGTACAAGTGTGATGGTTCCCTGGTATTAATAACTCCAAAAAGCAATGACGCAAGGTGGAGGGTACGTCGAGCAGCCATACTCCTCAGGTCGTGTCGATTTAAAAACGGGATGATGTGTGATCTCTTAGGGACCGTGAAGCAAAAACGTGCGCAGGCATTTTGAACCCTTTGTATTAATGTTTTAGTTCTAGCGAGAAAGCATTCTCCAAATACTGTATCCGCATATGTTAGCTTCGACAGAATGAGTGATTCACACAACCTAATGGCATTTTGGTTGTTTGGTTGGCCATTAGGTGGCGCGCGTATCGTACCGACAATTTTGAATTGCATGAAATTTTGAAAGTTATAGATCATTAAATTACAATGAATGTTAACATTTCTAATTAAACAGTATAACTCTTCCAAATTAAAAAAAACGATCCCCAATTATACCTTCAGTGGCAGCAACGCGGCGGGTATATGTTATAATTTTTATTTATAAACCAACTAGTTTATAAATAAAAAACATAACATAAATTTAAACAAAGTTCGTCGAGTCGATTTGAAATTCAAACAGCATCAACAATAGTCACGAATTCAGAAATCTTCGCCATTTTACAATAAAACGACATCGTTAGCGCGCAACGGACTTCCGTCTCCGATCAGATTCCGGAATGAAATGGATTTGAAATTTAAATTGGGGATTTTACTTTGATATTGAAACTGAACGTATAGACCTGTGAAATTACCGCATATCGACCATGATTTGTTTACACCTTAATATCAGAGGAATTGCAGTTGCGTCACCAGCCTTTGGGAAAGGAAAAAAGAAGAAAGAAAAAAGTTTATTAGAAAAACAGCTACGAATAAAGTTTCTAATAAGGTATTATCACAATTAATAGAATCGGATGTTACTTTGTGGAAATTTATTACGTGAAACATGTTAAAAGTATATTATGTATTCTTTTTATAGAATATGGGTGACAAACGAGCACACAGTCCATCTGATGGTAAGTGGATGCTGCGGCCCATAGACATCTATCCTCGAATTAAGAATCAAAACGCAGACGCCGGTATTCTGTGAGAGCGTGGTCCATCTTTGGTCGAGCCGACCCATTCGTGCTACGAACATAATATAGCTACAGCGTGGTTCGTATGTACGCAATTGAGGGAGGGCGGGAGATGTGGTCTACATGCTAGTTTTATTTTATTACGTGGATCTTAGAAAATTAATTTTTAACATCTGTAGCACAACTAGTGAATCAATAGCAAGGGAATAGGGTCCGTAGGAAATCTAATAAAAACAAATTAATTGATCACAGTGGCCAGTCTCTCCGGAGACTAGACATCTGCACATGACAGGATCAAAGCGCTAGTGCACGTGCCACAAGCACAGGTGCACTCTCAACTCCCTCACTCGAATGGACTATGAAAGTAAGGGACGGTAATTCGACATGACCGGAGAGAGATCAGGCGTAGGAGCAACGGCTTTACTTGCTTTTCGATACACGGAGGTGAAACACCACCATCTTCCTAACTCCGGGGTGCTATTGAAAATTTCTTGATAAAAAAACCCAATTACTGATTTTGGCCCGACCCGGGATTCGAACCAAGGACCTCATCAATTGCGTTTACGATTAGACCATAGAGGTTTCTCACGATGTTTCCTTCACCACCACGCACGAGGTAAATCAGTACTTAAAATTGCATTTACTAATTTCATTGGTGTCGGCGATGATCAAAGCCTAACTTAAAAAAACTTAAAATGAAGAAAATTAACAATTTCACGACATCTTCAGTATATTTTCTTTCAGTCGGTTCTTACGGCACCAGTGGAATGATATGGGGCAGTCAGTATCTTACTTACACTACGTGGGGGCAATGCTTGTAATTCTTCTTATATGTTTTCTTGCAATTTTGCACTTGACAGTATTTATAACACGAGTCCTTGGAGCTTTCGGTACTGGTCGGATAAATTCTTATTTTTAAAACGTTTTCATTATACGTGGAATAAGCTTGGCTTTTTGTTTGTAAAATAGCAGCTCAACGCTGCTGTGTTTTTCTTGTTGAGTGTTGAAAACTAGAGACACTTTTTACTGGAAACGAGGCATTCCATTTCAGTCCTCAGGGGTGACGACGCATCTGAATTTTGATTCTTATTTGAGGATAAATATAAAATGTCTACACGCTACAGCACCCACTTATAATCAGGGGGATTGAGTGCTCATTATTTATTATTATGATTATTATATTAGTCACCATTATTCTATAAAAAAGAACTCTAAATACGAATACCACTTCACAAGCCAGTAATTTACCACAACGTAGTCGAGTGCCGCTTCTACAAGTGTCAGAAATGTTTGCAGAGTTTCACTGCGTTAATTCCACAGCACAAGTTTATAAAAAGGGCCACTTGAAGTCGGATTTACTTTGCGATTTAATTTTTAATTACAGGTAAATACGAGCTCTCAGTTTATGCCTGAAAGTTTGAATAAAATTTATATGTGCCTGAAAAAAATCTACTAGTATTAAAAAAAAGCAAAAGTGTGTTTGTTGGTTTGTTCTTCTTACACGCAAAAGCGGAGCAATTAACCGGCGTGATTTTTAGCAGAGATAGTTGGGCGATATGAGTGGCAGAGTGATATCCTTTACATCCTTTAGAAGCCCACTACTGCACGGCACACCAGCGTAAAATATCAGCTTAATAATGCTGTGTTTCGTATAGTGAGTGTAGAGATCCGAAGACCCCTTTTACTGGAAACGAGGCATTTCATCTTAGTCATCAGGGGTGACAACGCATCTGCGTTTTGATTCTTAATTAAGGATTAATGTAGATGTCTATGGATCACAGCATCCACTTACCATCAAGTGGATTGTGTGCTCGTTTGTTATGCTTATTCTATAAAAAACCTACGCAGGTTGCCATAGTTGCCACGGTTGTAAGGCAGAATGGCAACCCGAGTTTTTTTTAATTTGGGTTGTTAGGGGAAAGACGCTGCTGCCCAGCCGCCGGTTTATTTCTCTCTGTGGCCTCTTGAGATACCCCCGGGTTATTGGGTAGTGGACTAAGTTCCATTAAGAGCTGTAGCATAGTTGTTGCGTGCGGGATTCGAACCCGCAGCACTTAGCGCCTTATCTCATTGCTAAGCCGGCAAAGTCGCGTTGCAGCGGTAAACTGTAAGAACCTATTAAACGATTAGTCTTATATTTTATGTATACATGTTAATGTATTATCTTGTTTGGTCTTATGGATTTGGCCATGACTCGCTTAAATAGGTAGAGGGCCGCGTAGTTTTTGAAAGAGTTCACGTAATTTTAGTACATGTACACTCACGTATTTATGACTTATCTCGCAGCCGTGCCGTATAAAGCTATTATTAAGGGTTTTTAATATCAGAATGAAAGTAATGTATCTATAGCTCAAAGTGCCTAAACACTTAAAATTCAACGAATCAGTGGTAGTGAAGGTGAACGTGCCTGCCTGTGCACTACGGAGTCGTCAGAGATAATACACGAACTGCATTAGCTGCTCGGTGATGTATTTATGTATGCAAACTTAAATGTTATTTTGTTGAATATAAATATACCGAATATCAGTCGACCATCTGCCGCACAATCTGTGCGATGAATAACGCAGTCCTCGAGCAACGAGACGGCGCTCTATTGAGAATCTCAGTGGAACCTACATTTAAATATTTAAATTTTGAAAATGAAATCACCCAAACACCAAATTTAGGTAACCTAGTGTTAATATTTATGAGATGTTTAATTTTCCTTATCGCATTTCCGCAAATATATTTTTTAAACTATTACATGTAACATAAATATGCCATACATATAAACAAATAGTGTAGCTAGACAAAGGTAGAATAATTATACGTATATATTTATACTTTTTCTTTAAATAGGAATTCAAACTCAGGTTCAGCTCAGTCGGTTACACTGACCGTTAAGCTACGAACATGTTACCACACCATAGACAATGTTTGTGTAAACGTAATACTTAATCCTATATAACGAGGCAGACCTTATTTTAATCTTTGTTAATTAATTTACAAAATGGGATGCTGCGCTGCCACGCACACAGGATAGAGGTCGCGGGAGTTTAATTATGTAGTTAATCAGTTCATCGCGGGTTTATCTCGGGCTGCGCTAACTCTGATGAGATATTACATTGCAGCTGCCGTACTCCGTTTAATTGTTTATTACGCTGCAGATTTTAAAGTGTTGCAAATTCAGCAAAATTACACGATGTTATTTATTATTTAGTAGCGACCCGCCCTGGCTTCGCCTGTAAATGATCTATTAATGTGGGTGGTTCTCTACTCTTATCAAACTAAAGAACACCATTAAGCTTCCATATTCTATGAGAGCGTGGCCCTACCCCGGTCGACCTATTCGTGCTACAACAATTACAAAGCTACAGCGTGGCTCTAACACGTACAAATAAGTTATTGTATTTGATTAAACAAACAAATCATGATAATAAAACTCCCGTAATCAACGATTGAGGTCGTTTGTTATAATTCGACCGTTTCTTAGCAATACCTCTTTAATTCACCAAGCGAATAGTCGCCTATTTGAACCCTCGTCCAATGCTTTATATACCAATTTAATCCCAGGTCTTCAGCAAATTGCGTTTATAGACCTAATCTATGTGAGCCCAAATCTTATGTCGGCTCTACAAGTGCCGTCCAATTACTCAATTAAATTTGTGATATTCACAGAATACCAAAAATGTCAGAAAATAACACTTAGTAAAAATTAAAAGCCAACTTCAAATAACTAAAAATAATAGTTTTTTCCCTTGCAATTATAAATGTAATTTATTCTATACACCGTCTTACTACTACATATGGAACTGAGACGTGGTCCTTCACTGCTGGCCGCATGAGGACGCTCAAGGTCGCTCAACGAGCTATAGAGAGGGCTATGCTCGGGGTTTCTCTGCGTGATAAACTTATAAATGAGAATATAATAGCAGAACCAGAGTGACCGACATAGCCCAACGGATTAGTAAGCTGAAGTGGCAATGGGCCGGCCATATAGCTCGAATAACCGACAACCGATGTAGAGAAAAGGTTCTCGAGTGGCAGTCTCGTACTGGTAGGCGAAGTGTAGGGCTACCCCCCCACTAGATGGAGTGACGACCTGGTAAGACATGCAGGAAGTCGATGGATGGAGGTGGCTCAGGACCGTGCTATACCTTGGGGTAGGCCTATGTTCAGCAGAGGACTTGTGAAGGTCTGTAATGGTGAATGGTAATGGTCCATTAATACTACTATATTTTAGACGTTTTTATTTTTATATGCAAGTTCTTTTTATGTCCAAGTATTGAGTGCTTAGAAATTTAAATATCCACGTTGACGCGTAAGATAACGAGCTTGAAATCTGATTAAAGACGATGAGATGATGGTTCTACGCAGATGTTATTTAGATGTTCTATAAGTTAGATGTTCTTCTTATTGATATGTCCTAAATATCGAAAGCTCGTCACAAACTTCAAATTTTTGCCGTTCAGGTATAATGGTAAACAAACATTTCTACTATGCGCTCCAAAGACCATTGCCACAGATTTGTCTGCATTATAAACTAAGTCGTGGTTTGCTGCGTATTTCTCACAGATAGAAATTAACTTTCTCAAGGCTCCGACTGAGGGGCTTAATAAAACCATATCGTCTGCGTAACTAAGATTGTTTACACATTTCCCACCCACATAACAGCCGATATCCGTTTCATTGAGCTCCTCAATCAGAGCGTTAACGTAAAGGTTAAACAGCAGAGGAGAAGTCAGCCCATCCTGCCTAACCCCATTAGTCAGTACAAACTCGTCCGAAAGTGAGCCGTCCCAGTTCACTACATTAACCTGCGTATTACACCAATTAATAAGGATTCTAATTATGTCGGGAGGAACGCCCACCAATTTTAACTTATCCCACAGGATGCTGTAGTTTACCCTATCGAAGGCGCGACTCAAGTCCAAAAAACAAGCGTATACTTTTGTTCTCCGTGACACGTAATACGTTACTATTTGTTTTAAGGAAAAAATTGCTAACTCAGTAGAGCTACCTTTTTTAAAACCGAATTGAGCGTCACTTATAAAAATAAATTTCGATAAAATATCTAGAATAATAGACTCAAAAACTTTCGCACAGGTTGTAGCGATTGAGACAAGTCTATAATTGGAACTGATCGAATCGCTTACGGTTAAATAAAATTGTCAGTGCGATACGCACGCCACCTAGTGTAAGTTAATTGAACTATGTCTATAATCATCGCGTAAGTGCAAGCAATTAGTTGACATAGTTCTACGGCAATCTGATGAGCGGTATGACAGCTCATAAAATACGAAACAACAAACATTATGCTTTATACATTATAATATATAAGTAGAGAATAATGATAATGTATACTTTAAAAGATAATTCCACCACAAAATGGTGGAGCTTTCGGCGTACATGACGTAAGAGTGTCAGAGATACGTTGCCAATTACAACACAACCAGATCAAAAGCTAATCAAACACATACCTTGTGATTTTGCACAAATATTGGCTGCGGCTGGTGGTTGAACTCATGGCATAGTAGTGTGTAAGTACTTGGACTTATTTAAGCAGATGTTTTTCTAAACACGCTCGAAGTATAGTTTCAATGTTTGACGATACAGGTTGGTTATTATAAGATAGAAATATCTAATGGTTATATAGTCAGTACAGACGATGATGATCAACGTCTGATCTACTCTCTATTAACAATTTAATATTGTAAGATAAAATATTCCTGTGTAGTTTATAAATAGACATATTGTTAACTGATATATATGGAAATAAAGATTATTATTATTATTATTTAATTCTTTGATACTCTACGTCTTAGTACCGACTTCAAAATATATATTATTTTATCACTACAAACATTTTTAGTAGGTACTCAGACAGACTCCTGGGCGGAAGAGGATTGGCTTGGGAAATAACGAATTACCCTTACTACGCCTTACGATACCTTACATTATGCACAGCTATAAATAGTAAATTGAAAGTAAATCTAAACCTGACATGCTACATGCAAAACAATTAATGACTGAGGGTGATAATAAATGACACAGTTCACCTGATAATATGTGAATACTGTGGCCAACAGACATATAGGTAATTTTTTCGATGAAGTATGAAGATGCAGATGTGTTGTCAAAAAGGCCCTCCAGTTCTACACTCACCATACGATATATAGCAGCATTAAGCTGCTATTTCTCTCTAATATTCTATGAAGGCATGCTCCCTCCCCGGCTTGACCCATTCGTGCTACAACTATAACATAGTTGCAGCTCCACCACGTATAACAACTCGTTGATCTTCATGGAACTCTCTTAATTCTGCGCGTCAGCTTTACAGTCTGTTGTCCTATATCTAAATATATTTAACATTACAACACATAAATATGTGTGATCATAGTAGCACATATTATCAACCCTTGTAACTGCTTAATTTCTACAGCTTGGATATTTTACATTTAATATTTCATCATTAGACGATAAATTCCTAAATATCTTATGCCATTCAAAACTTCAACAAAAATGCATTTTCTTCTTTTCTTTTGGGAACTAAAGTAAATAACAAGCGTATAACATTTTCCGATACTGGGTCATATAATACCGAAAATTCAACATGGCGGTTAAACAAGCAAGGATTTGAATGCGAAATTAATGTTTGTTTAGGCCCAAATCCACAAACATACATATTGCGGTTTTCCGCTGTGAATCATAGTAAATAGTCGCTAAAGTTTTAACTTATATTCGAGTATAGCTATGGTTGTTTAAATTAGTTTTTATTTACGTATATTTTTTATATTTGCGTATGATGATAATATAAAAAATGTTTTCTTATTCCTTAGACATGTAGGTTTCTTCATGATGTTTTACTTCACCGCTGAGTACGTGGTAAATCAGCACTTAAAATTGCAATTAACAATTTCATTGGTGCCGGCGGGGATCGAACCCGGGTTACTCTATTTACGGCGAGCGTTGACCATCTGAGCTACCACGGCTCATTTTTATGTAAGCCAAATTGTTATATAAGCCTGTTGAATTTATAACTAATGTTTTTATTTGACCGGGTAGCGGCATTCTGAGAATATCCACTACCTAATATTAACTGATAGGAGTTGATGTTTGAGTTGACTTTATACAAAAAGATAAAGTATGAGATTCGACATCAAATCTCAAATTACGCAAAATACATGACGCCGCGGCTAAGGAACTTCTTTGTTTGAGAGTAAACCACATACAACAACCACAAGAGATTCGCATCATGGTATCGTAGCAGTATTAGCTGTTGCTCCTACGCTTTGGACACACCTATGTTTTTTTAATAAAATAATTGGTTTGCAGGCTGCCGTAACCGCTTACCATAGGGTACAGAATGGGGCGCTTCTTTTACGTCCTTTGTCAGTACAAAAGAATGTAAAAAATTATATTCTCACTATTACAGCTCATTTGTCTCCGCTGCTGAATATAGGCGCTCCTTAAGTAATCGTATACAGCTTGGTCTTAAGCCCGCTGCATCCATCGACTTAACTTTAAAATTTTAAGTCACTGAAAAATAATCAAATCCAAGGAAATATGACAATGTTGTATTCATCTATATGATATAAAATAGAGCCAAAATTGAGCTATGAATATTATTCGTTCTAAAAAGGAATATTAATTGAGATTTTAAGCCTTCGAGGTTTTATCTGTACAACAAATGAGCGTATCTTTCTTTGAATTTGAAGTTCTGAGAAAAACTGAATTGCGTACATTTTTGTAGAGTTAGAACTTTGGATGATATTTAATATTTTTATTATTTCGGTATTTTTATAGTATTATCATCTCGTTGGTTAGATTCATAAATGCCTATAAATTATATAAAATATAAACTACAATTCACAGTATACAACACATATGTACTTAAAATAACATATTCTAGTATAACATATTACAGTAACAGTCGATGGTTGAAAATTAAATTATTTTTTAAATTTATTTAGGGAACCACAAAAAAGTTTACAATATATCTTATGCTAAAGTTTATGTTCTATTACAATTTCTTACTTATTATAAACTCAACGACGATGGTCACACATAAGGTATAAAAAATAAGATAATTTTAATGACCTCTCTAAGAGATATACAGGTTTTTAAGTGCCTTGTTTTGAGACATAACCAATCAATCAAAAAGTCAATGGTGCGAAGTGTTCATATAGTCAACTTCATTTACAGTAGTTATAAACATTTTTTTACGCAAATCTTTAAGTGCAATCTGATGAACGTGTCATTAATTAGTTGATTTTCAGGTTGGGCAAAAATCAGTTATTGATTTCTTTTTGTCAATAAATTCTCAGAAGCAGCCTGGAGTTAGGATTGGCGGTGTTTCACCCCTGTGCCTCAGAAAGCACGTAAAGCCGTAGGCCCTGCGCTTTGTCACTCTCCGGTCGTAACGGTTTATTATCCATCGGACTACGAGAGTTAGGGAATAGAAAGTGTCCGCGCTTGCACTTATGGACGACACACACGGTCGGTTCAACTGATCATTCCAACTGATCAGTTAAAAGTAGGGCTGTTCATATTTTTTAAAATATCGGATTTTCGATATATCGATAAAGAAACTTATATATAAAACTTCGATATTGATATATTTATAATTATCGATATATCGAATATCCGATATTTTAAAAAATATCAACAGTCCTAATAAAGATATTAATTAATTCGCAATCTTCCGCTAATTAAAAATACAATGATGTGTCTTACCTGGATTGAAGAGTACCTCCCGCCCTCCCTCAATTGCGTGCAGCAATTCCGTCATTAATCCCAGCACCACTACTCCCAACACCACTATTCCAGGAAAGACACACCATCGACGACGATACGACACGTGTTTAAGTTAAAAATCTTGTTAGTATACAAAGTTTTAATTTTAGTATTTTATGTTATTATAACATAAAATATTTTATAGTGAAGTAAATTTTAACTAATTTTTGTGATAAAGTGTTTAGGTATTTCTTTTGTAGACCAAATTATTACTTAATTCTTTTTTGCTGTAAGTACATATCCAACAAAAAAAATAAAAATTTACCTTTCATAACTTCCTTCTAAAATTCTTTGGTAACTTAAAGAATGATGAATTCTTTTGTTGGTCATTTCATTTAATATCCATCCACGCAACAGTTATAGTAGAAACGACGTTTCGCTATTATAATTTATCAAATAATAATTTTTAAAGTACATTAAAACTTTTACAACTATTTTTGCCTACTATTAAATATCCTAAACAAAACTATTTCAACAAGTATTTATATAAAACTATTTACGTAAACAGCGTTAAAAAACTTTAACATTAAATCGCCTACATCGCGCTAGCCCTGACTGCGTATAACGCCCAGGGCGCCTCGCGATTTTAGGTAATT
>DWHP01003228.1:0-13601 GCA_018247895.1 Parnassius honrathi
CGCGGCGCCTGCGCGCTCGACGCCACCGCGCGGTGCTTCTCCACCTTGACGGATAAATTTGTAGTGTAAGTAGGTAGGTAGGTAAAATAATCAAATTAATAAATTATAATAAATACTGTTTTTTTATAGAATAAGGGTGACAAACGAGCACACAGTCCACGTAATGGTAAATTGATACTGTGACCCATAGATATCTACATTTAACTTCGATTAAAATTCAAAACGCAGATGCTTTGTCACCCCTGAGTACTAAGATAGAATGCCTCGTTTCCAGTAAAAAAAAAGGTCTCCGCTCTACGCTCACCATACAAAACACAACAGTATTAAACTGCTATTTTACGCTGGTATTATGTGAGAGCGTGGTCCTTCCTCGGCCGAGCCAACACATTCGTGTTACAGTCATAATATAGCTACAGCGTGGCTCTGCCACGTTTTTTTACAGGGTGTGGATGACAAACGAGCACACAGTCCACCTGATGGTAAGTGGATGCCGTGGCCCATAAACATCTACATTTATCCTCGATCAAGAATTAAAATGCAGATGCATTGCCAGCCTTGAGGACCAAGATGAAATATCTCATTTCCAGTAAAAGGGTCTCCGGTTCTCTACACTCACCATACAAAACACACCAGCATTGAAATGCTATTTTTGGCTGGTATTCTGTGAAGGCGTGATCCTTCCCCGTTCGAGCCAACCCATTCGTACTGCAACCATAATATAGCTGCAGCATGGCTCTATTATGATCATTGTAAATCGTCACTTGAAACTAACCTACATTTATCCATTTATCCAAAGGCTCATCGCATGGCGACCCCGCTAGCATTCGAACTTAGAATCTTCCGATACGTAAGCCGCGCGGTCAGGTACTATGTTAATATTTATACTTTTGACGTGAAAGCTTCTTTAAAATCGTTGCGATTTCAAAATCAATCAAACAAAAAAGTCTAAGTATATATACATCCATAGCATTTAGCCTGCGAGAGAATGAGATAGAATACAGTATACAGTGTTTTTATGAAGGTATCACTTCTATCACGTGAGAACAGCACAGATATTCTTTTTTACAAAATAGGGGCCAACGAATCTGCGGCACACCTAATGGTAAGTAACAACCGCCACCCATAAACAACTGTAAGACCAGGGGAAATCGCAAATGCGTTGCCAGCTTTTTAAAAACTAATAGAATCCTTTCTCTAATATATTCAAAACTCTGGGAATAGGTAACGAATGTACGAGTAATGGCGGTCATCTTGGTGAGCGCGGTGGGCAGGCGCGTGCGCTCGGTGCGGTACTCCACGCACGCGGCGTATATGTTGTGTGTATGCGTGCGTGCGTGCGTGTATGTGCAGCTCACCAGCGCGCTGAAGCTGGGCTCGCAGTAGAGACAGGCGGTCATCTCTGTAAGCGCTGCGGGCAGGCGCGTGCGCTCGGCGCGGTACTCCACGCACACGAGCTGCGCGCCGCACGCGTTGCACGCCTGCTCGCACACCGACACGCGACTCGCCTCCTCGAAAATGTTGATGATCACGTCGCATCTGCATTAAACAATTCAATCAAGAGTGTCTTATCACACTTTGTTTCTTATTTCTCGCACCTCGTAAGTCTACGGCTGGACATCGGCCTCACAAGAACCTGCATTAAAGTAAGTCAGACGGCCCACACCTTCAACGCTGCCGTCGTCGCCGGTATGGGTATTTAAGGCCGACGAAAACGAGATGATTACACGCTATCTATTGGAAGTCACAGATCACTGGCCTTTTGAAAAGGAGTAAGCTTATACCTCAAGAAGTTCAGAAAAATCGCCAGTGGTAAACTATTCCACAAAGAAGATGTGCGAAGAAGAAAACTCTTAGTAAATCGCACAATAATGAACTGCCAAGCATCCGGATGATGTGGATTTGACGGCAAGGATTAATCCTAACAATTCCTCAGAGAACTCCCCGTGGTTGATTCGATAGAATAAGAAAAGAGATGCAACAACTCTTCGCAGCTCCAGTGAATCTGGCCGAACTGAGAAAACTTGGTCCACGACAATTCGAACCGCTCTGAGCTCTGAACCACTTGACCACAAGTGGAAGTATTTTGTACTGGGGAGCCACGTTTTTTTTTATAGGTTGAGGGTGGCAAACGAGCACACAGTTCACCTGATGGTAAGGGGTTATTGTGGTTCATAGACATGTAAATTTATCGTCGATTAAAAATCAAAATGCAGATGCGTTTTCACACCTGACGACTAAAATAAAATGCTTCGTTTCCTGTAAAAAGGGTCTCCGGTTCCAGAGCTGGCTGATTTCATGGAGAAAGAAAGACTCTTTATGAAGAATTCTTTCTTCCAGAAGCGGCCACACAGATAGTGGACCTGGTCGAGCCCCCACGGTTCGACAAAAAATTAAATTGACTTTACTGTGACGACTACACAGAAACTGTTCGGTGATGTCTCAGTGATCGCGAAGGCGAAAACTGGCAGCGATCACCGAATGGTGAGAAACACACTGAATAAAAACGTTTAGCTGGAGACGTCGCGTCTAGTAAATCAACGCTCCGGCCACCTCGTGCTCGTGCTTTGGATTACCAAAATCCTTTAGCCTTTCAAAGGAAAAGGCTAAATTAAAAAGTGACAACGAAACTGCACGTCATTCGATATTTCGACGCCGAAGATTCCGGTACCGGCTGAGGCAACAAGGGGAGTGCCCTGAAACTGAGATGATACAACAAAAAGGATTATTTTTAGCGGTGAACGCGCAAACTTGTCTTCTAGAGATTGAACAGGACTTGATTTAGGCGCTCTTACTCCCAGACTTCGTTCAATAAAGGCTCGACTTCAGACAAGTTTTTTCTGGTGTTTGACAACGTGTGCCCGAGAAATATCAGCACGACCGGTATAAAAACCATGACCTGTGCTGTCGTCTACATTGAAATCAATGTTACTGGTTTGCAACATATTATTGATATGCATAGGAAACATTATTTTTCCGTTACCCAGCAGTGGTAGGTATAAATGAGGACTACCCCACGAAAAAAAGTTGATAGCACGCAGCCTTGTAGAACACCATCATTAATAGGCCTGTATTCGGATCATACAACATTTTATAGGTTAGAAAAAAGGAAGGATATATGCGTTAACGAAGTCCGGAAGTAGAACCTTATAATTGTGAGCAAGATGGCAGACTATGTTTCGATTCCTCGCGCATTTGTCCGCAACTTAACTCCTTTTTTGAAATATTAGTGCTGTTAGCCAGTTGAATTAGACAGCTCCATCTGACTTCTTAACTTGTTAGTTTAAATACGCACCACACGTCATTAATGATCATATAGTATTCAAAGTCTAATTGTTACAGATGTTTGGTTTTGTACACTTTGTAGAGTATGGCGCGCTTTTCGTCTTATAGAATAGTAGGCCTGCACGTACCCAGCCTGGCGCGCGTAATTTTTCAATGCTTCGCCACGCCTAAACCAAAGCTATTAATGCACCACGAGACAAATAGAATGTAGTTTCTTCGATATTTATAAAAGGATTTGTTAAGAAAGTAAAATATTATGAAACGAAATAGTGTAATTTTTGTGACACAAAAAAAATTAAAAGATATAAAAAAATCTAATTTTTTGTGTAATTTTCAACAACCTGTAACTCCGAGGAAAATATCGTACAGCAAAAAAAGCAATTGTAGCTCCAAGTGTCTAGTTTTCAGATCTGCCCATGAATTTTTTTTAATATGTTTGGTTCTGGAGTGATCCTAAGGAAACTGCCGAAAAAAAATTTCCAAATTTTTGCTGCTCTTAAAAAAGGTCTTAAATTAAAAAGATTTTAATTTTCTTTTTTCATTATTTTACTAACAAGTTCTTTTTTAGCCAGCTGTCAGAGGTACCTGTTGCAGGCGAGCTTCCACTTAGGCGCGGAGGGGTCGAGTACAAGTACCCCGGATTCACACTCCACGCAGCCTGACACGCCCGTCGAGTTCACGCCGTAAGGACACGTGGGGTGTGTGCACGAATTGCAACCGAACCCCTTCTTCATGTCCCTGCGAACGAATACATCATTATTATAGTCAAAGTCTAATATTTTTATACAAAATTGGCCTTTGCAAAACACTTTTTACAATTCAAATGCTAAGCCACTGCTACAAAAAATTCCTACTGCGTGGAGACCTTGTGAGAAAAAGCAGCAAGAATATCATAAGTAGACTTTTTTATACGTGATAGAGCCACGCTGTGGCTATATTATGGTTGTAGCACGAATGGGTCGGCTCGACCGGGGATGGACCACGCTCTCACAAAATATCAGTGTAAAATAGCAGCTTAATATTGCTGTGTTTCGTATGGTGAGTGTAGAGATCCGGAGACCCTTTTTTACTGGAAATGAGGAATTCCATCTTAGTCGTCAGGGGTGACAACGCATCTGCGTTTTGATTCTTAATCGAGGATAAATGTAGATGTCTATGGGCCACATCATCCACTTACCATCAGGTGGACTGTGTGCTCGTTTATCACCCTTGTGCTATAAAGAAAAATACATAGTATATTGATTGCCACTATTCAATAGTATTTTTCTTCAGCTCTAAGGTGATTGTCTGGAAGAGATCACTTTTTAGCGACAAGACTGTCTCATTTAAATTTCTCTTTATGTAAATCTTTATGTTGTACCATGTTCTTAATTCATACATACAACTTATAAATAAATATTAACCTTTTAATCCTCATATCAAGTAATATACTTTTGTGGATAAACGGCATATGCCGCCTGAGTTTTAAATTTAATTATACACTAACAACCTTTATATCAGCGTAAAATAGCAGCTTAATGCTATGCTTTTTACTAGATACAAGGCGTTCCATCTTATTACTCAGGGGCGACACAGCATCTGCATTTTGTTTCTTAATCCACCATAGATGTAGTTTTGTACGGGCCACACTATTCACTAACCATCAGGTGTGTGTAGGTTTGTCCCCGTTATTCTATAAAACAAAACCTGAGTTAGGTCCCCGACAGTACCAAATTTTTAATTATAGTTTGCTATTCAACAGTTGTCAAGTCACTGTATGAGAATGTGGTTAACATAGTTAAGGACTCGATCAGGGAACGGAACCTTAACACTGCTGCGTCTCATATGGCGAGTGTAGAGAACGAGAGACCGTTTTTACTGGAAACGAGGAGACATTCCAACTAAGTTATCGGCAGTTACAACGCATTTAGATTTTGATTCTAATATCGAGGATATACGTAGATATCGATGGATAACAGTATCCACTTACCATCAGGTGTGTGCTCGTTTATGTCCCTTAATTTAGAATATAAAATCAACCACGTTTTAAGACGTTATTAAAAGGAGTAATTTATTATTAATGGTGACATCGAACATTTTTAATTGCCGATCGAAAATTTCTGATAAAAAGAAATATTTACAGAAAATATCTGATTAAATAGCATTATGTAGAAACGGCGCGGCCGACTGATCGAAATAAGTAATGGCCGAAATTTTATAAAATATTATATTGAAATTTTTTTTTAAAGGTCCACCGGGTTTTATTGGATCATCTAATAACTCAAAACATTCTCCGCGAGTTTATCTTCAAGGGAAGAACGAATATATCTGTCTTGTTTCAACGCATTGCTTTGCCCAAAGCCTTTACTGTGTAATTTTAACAATGTGGGTAGATTACTATAGTGGCATGCTTGTGGAAATTTTCTCTAACATGTTCAAAAATGTTATATATTTTGCTGAATGTATATTATCTTTTCAGGACATTTTGTTCGAAGAGGAGGAGCCAATTGAAGTCTACAATATAACCTCACAGCCCACTAACGCCGATAAACCCAACGGCCTAGCTGAACATGAAAAACTTAGCAAGGAAATCTTAGACCGAAATATATCACAAGCCCAAGTCCATAACAGTCAGAATTGCGTGAACTCTACGCAGAACTTGAGACAAAATCTGTCGAAACGGAAGCTCTCCTACACGAGACCGATGTCGAAGGCGAATTTCAGTTCCGCTTCAATAGCGCTAGAGGGCGTTGACAAGCGCCTTGGATCCCAGGAGGGATTCGGCAGACGATTAAGCACAGCAGGCCCTAAAAGAAACATGTCCACGTCTAGCTTCGCGTATATTTCCACACCATTCCACGGCTCGACCCTTTCCGCGTTTGATCAACCGAATGAATTCGCTTCTCAGTTTTCTCTTAAATCTATCACAGAGAGTGCCGCCGATGTCGCTTACTGCTGCTTATGTTGCAAGCGCAAGCGGAAAAGCGAGCCGAACAAATTCTTCGATGTATCGCTCCTAACCGATCCCACCTATTTAGTAATCCTGCTGTCGAGTAGTACAGTTGCGATATCGTGTACAAACTTTATTATCTTACTACCCTCGTACGCTCAGAACATTGGTTTCGATAAGTCGCGAGGCGCTTTACTGCTCAGTACGGTCTCGGCTCTCGATCTGGTCGGACGTATCGGCGGTTCGGCGCTTTGCGACCTTAATTTCATGCCGAAATCTTTTTATTTCGTGGGGGGATTATTTTTCTCCGGGGTCACTTTAACTATCATTCCGTTTCTGGAGTCGTATACGACGATAAGCGTGGTTTGCGCTCTGTTCGGTCTCGCATCCGGGATCAATAACAGCGTTACCACTTTAGTCATGGCCGAGATTTTGGGCGTCGACCGACTAATGTCGACGTACGGTATCAGTTTGTTCGTAAACGGTATTCTTCAGTTAATCGGTCCGCCAATATGCGGTCTATGGTTTGAATATGACAAAAATTTCGTCAATATGTTTGTTACGTTCGGCTTCATTTTTATCGCCGGTGCGTCTTTGTGGCTTTTCATGCCGTTAATAAATAGACAAAAGAAGAAAAAGGCGCAAGAAGCGCTCGGAAAGGTACAAGCTCAAAAAGTTTAGCATTCAATATTGATACTTATGCCTTTAGCAGTATCGTTGACTTTCCTTTAAAATAGTATTCCATAATGATAATTCATAATTTTATTCAAACACGACCGAGTTTGTCAAATTTCATACAAATATATATTCAAAAGTTCGTACAATTATTTATTCGAATTGACTTTAACATTCGTCGCTTACCTAAGGTCTCACTTTAGTCGTTTTTGTTCATCAGTGCAAACACCGACTGAGGACTGTGATAATGTTAAGCTTTTCCTACGACTTTGTAATTTTAGTCATTCGGGTAAAAATTATGCATAGGTTACCTATATATTGGATTTAATCAATTGTGACACGATTTGTCATATACAAATATTATTTTGATGATTTTCGGTCTTATTCTAGTTGTAATCGATCATGGGCGCCTATAGTTGAGTGTACAACTTTACCGAAAGATGTTCGGGAGTGAAGTGTGACTGCTAATATAAAATTGAATTGACTTCGTCGAATACGCATCGATGTGCCAATTGTTAGGTTAAAATTCTTATTATAATATAAATTTATGCATTTTTTTGCAATTTTACTATGATTTGCATACCATAAGATTTTTACTATATAAGTAGACGTAATTTTTTAGCATATCAAAGCTATAATCTAAACGAATTTATTGTACATTTTTACTCTCTGTGTTGTCTTTAGGTTTAAATATCTACATAGTTACCTTACATTCGAGGCTTATTCAAAAAAGCATATATTTAGAATTAAGATAGAAAACATTAACATTTACCTTTTCGTTGTAAACTCAAATTGAGCATTCTTAAAAGGAGTTTGATTTTAGGGAGTAGAACTGACGTACTTACTTCAGATACAAAGCATCTTTCGAATTGAATTTCGTGTTCGGATTACAGTTTGTAGCAATACTTTTGTAGCATCAGTTGTAATCCGTTGGAGAAGCTAAATAATTTATAACAATAATATGCTGAATACTACTGAAAAATAATTCAAAATTGAAAACGATAATAAAGTTTCGAATTTTTTCGACTATAATTATTAAACCATTCTTCTCTCTTCTTCATTTTTCCCTCATCTCTTCTTCTTCTATTTTCTTATTTAGCGCATAATATAAAAAAAGTAAATGGGTTGAGAACAATTCGATCTGACTTCACTACTCACTCCCCATTTGGTAACATATTGCAAGTTTAGTCATTCCTGAATAGATTTTAATAACAACGTAGTTATTGAATATGGTCCCCATTATAAAGCGAGTCACACTACGCAAATACGATATCTGTATCTGAGCGCATATCTTTCTATATCGCTTAATGAAATTTAATAAACTAACCATACACGACGCAGAAAATATATATTATATCGTTAAGTATCTATAAGCACCGACACATATCGAAAGATGGCGATAATATGATCTGCTCATACAAATATATCTGTAGATATCATCTGCAGATATATAGCACAGGATTTTACCTGCAGATAAATACAAGATGGTCGCTGAATAAATACGATTACAATCGCTCCGCTCCTTTTTAAGCTTTATATAATATTCTATCAAATTCGTCGCCTTTTAGCAAATGCTAGTGCAGGATGTGAGTTTTGGCCGGAACTTGATGACGCATCATGATGTCGAAAATGTCCGAAAATGTTTTGTGAATTAAGTGTCCGCGCGTGTGAACTATTAGAGGAAACGACGAAACAAGTGCTTTGATGTCGATATAAACCTCAAGTTATTTTGGTCGCTTGGGCGCCTTATCAACTTGAGTGGCTGTCGTCATCAACTGTCCGCTAGGTTGAGCTGTCGTCAAAATCTCCCAAGGGCTTCGCAATGTGGCAACAGCATATTGTGAAGTAAAAGAATATAAAATGAAGATACCGAAAGAAATGATAGGCTCAGAAGGGCTAGAACCCAGAGCCGTAAAGCCAGTTAATAAAAAAATGCAACATGTGCATCAATGTTTAGTAAATGCTAATCCAACACGAACCAAATCACAATCTGATTCCTATCCAATCAGAATCCTATTGTGAAGAGCTGTCTAGCAAATCTAGATGGAATATACGCCAGCTCATTGTAGGCGACACTGTACAAACAATTACAGTGGATTTCGGGTATAACGACGATGAAGGGATCACTCTATTTTCGTCGTTATATCCGGAAGTCGTTTCAGGCAAAGGTTACAACCAACGCACTTTTCCCCTTTAAATTTCAAGATTTTTTCAGAAGTTAACTTAATAAACAAACCCGTCTCGTCAGCGTTCTTTATTTGACTATCGGTATTATCTTCATTCAATTATGGGAAAACTGTTTTCAGCCAGTTGTCACACTCATTTTGCAATACACTAGCGGCTTCTCTACAAACTTTGCCTGCTACAATATCGTGTCGTTGACGAAGTCGGTATATCCGGCTTTCCGAACACTCAAAATCCATTTTTCCAAACAGTCGGGCAAAATGATTAGCCTTTTCTTGCAACAGATGACCAAATCAAAGGTACGTTTTGGCTTCTTTGAGCTTTGAACCACATTAGAAGGGCATTTTCGACATTGATGCGTCGGTTCCCGGTTTTTCTTAATTTTTAAGAATTGGGATTCAAAGCATTCTAGTATTTTATCACGGTTTTTCCACATCGTGGATATTGTTGAATGGGAAACTTTGTATTCTTTGCACAAATCAGCTTTTTTTCACCGTTTTTCGATTTTGAAATGATTTCCGCCATTTCTTTAACAGTGAATGTGCGTCTAGCAGCTATACCTATTCAAAAGTTCGCTAAACCCGGTTGCTATTATATGCTAAATGTACGCGTTTCCCTCCCCACTTAGCTGATATCTATAAACAAAAGGTAAAGGTCTCCACACTTGCTGACCATCTGTGTGGATGTAAACAAAAGATAACAAATGTTTGTGAAAGAAAGAAATCTTTGTGTTTTTGCGGCCGACTCCGGTCACAATATCTGTATGGGATTTCTAAGAATTTGTTACAAATGATTCATTAAAACAGTCGCTACACCCGAACTCGGCGTTACATCCAAAGTCGCTATAGCCACATGAATTTTATACTAAAGTGTGCTTCAAATCCAAGGAACTTAGATTTAACGTCGCTATAGGCAAATGGTCACTACAATCAAGGTAATAAATGAAATACTGTATCTCAAAAAAAATTTCGAATGAATGTACCATTTCGTATAGTATCGTATCTGCGTAGGATGTGATACTTTCAGAAAATTATGTTGTTATACGCAGATAAAATATTATCGTATCTCTCGCTTAGCAGCCGAGATAAAATAGGAAATGGGGAAATCCTTATAGCACTGAACCTCAGAAACAAAACATCCTGCACCTCGGACCCAGCTATTGAACTTTAATTGAATTCTACATTAACAATAATGTAACTGAATTTATGTTAAATAAAACTGATCTTTTTTTTTAAATTCTTGCCTATTAAAATATTAAATTGTACATATTTTTATTTTTAAAATTATTGTCTGTGTTTAACATTCCGTACGGATAAAAAATGGGATTAGAAATGGCGGCTCGCCCGCCAATAACGGATATCGTTATAATGTTATACTACTTGTTCACTCAAGGAATGCCGTTACCTCCCGCCGCGCTCCCGCACTCCGCGCCTCAAGCGTCGCCCTATTAGTACTGATAACAGCGCCTTCGTAATGTTTTACGTATTTAAAATATTTTAAATGTAAAATAAAACTATAAAAAATTAATTATAATATTTTGTAATCGTATCGGGACACGTTTCTATTCACTGTTATTATTTCACTTTGCTAAATAAATTATTTTATAGTATGCATTTTATCTACTTGTTTGCTCTCAATTTCTGTCTACAGGACAACAAAGTATTACTTAGTTTTGCTCAATTTGACAAAAATATAGTCATCATGTTTATGTGATATTATAGATAAACATGATTTTTTTTGTCTACGGTACCGTCAGCTGTGGTGTCATAACGGTCGACGATGGCAAACTTGAAATGAACACGTAGTAACTACGTCTAGTGTAGTCTAGTGATGTGCGTTGTAATTACTTATCGATTACCGATAAAAATTTCGGAAAAAAATGTAACCATTTGATTGCCGTGTTTTAAAACATGGCAAGTAATATGCTGCCGTGTACCTTGTTTTAATACTGAATAGACCTAAACTGCCGTGTAACACGGCAATTGCCGTGTAAATGGCAACGTTGAATTCAGCAAAAAATGCCCACGAATCATAAATAAATAGATATGTAGCAAGTAGGGATGGCGATCTGGGATCAATGAATTGAAGAATCGATTTCTTGTGCCAAAAAGAATGTCTTATATCTTATATCAGAAACAGAAACAATACTTATTGAAAATCACTTTTTTCATTTACCACTGGTTCGAAAAAAAAAAACCTCTGTCCTGGGAAGAACCAGCAAGAAACCCAGCGGGACTGTTTTTTTAAATAATAGCTTAAAATCATGTTTACAATTAACAACACAAAACAAATTAGAAATAGCTTGGTAGCGATCGATGATGTAGAAACTCTAGTGTGTAGTTTGGTAGCGGTGTAAGAACATTCATTACCGTATTTTATTCATTGTATGCCGCTGTAAAAGACGATTGGAAGTGCCAGAAGAGTCTTACGCCTTATGTGGTATCTCACGGATGTGTTTTAAACCGTGAAGTAAAAGAGGAAATCTCCCGCAAAGTTTTCGGCCAACGCTTCATGTGGTCGTACGGAGAATATTTCGTATATACATAATCATTCAGAAAATTCGGTAACGTGATTTAGTTCTAGGTTTATTTCATGCTTGTGGCGTCATACAGCCCCGCCAGTATGTTACATATAGTTTGTGACAAAAACCAGGGAATAACCGGAAATGACGGCTCAGTTACTCAAAGCGTGTGATCCGCGGGTTGGAATGCCGCAAGGAAAAAGTCATTGTTAGCTTCACCTACAAGTAATAGTCCGGATCGGGATGTTCCTTCATATGCAAAATAAGTATGTAAAATGCTTTCTCGATACTAGCGTGGGCGCAAATTGCTTTTTAACGTGACATCCCATTTTAGACCTCAGTGGTGATAACGTATTTGCATTTGAATAGTTCTCGAGGATAAATATAGGTGGTTACGAAATAGAGATTTTATTTACTTGTTTATTGTTTAAATGGAAAAAATTAACATTGCTTACTATTAAGCTGTGATGCTGTAAGAAAACCAGATATACTTGTAACAAAACCGTACTAGTTATAATGCTGCGACAAATCACTCTCTGTAAAGTAAAGTTAAGCTTATATACGTCCCACTGCTGGACACAGGCCTCCCCTCATTTCTGAGAGGGTTTTAGGGCAAGGAAGTGTCCGCCGCGCTGCCCAATGCTTTTCACAAAGTGACTATGAAATACACAGGAAGAGAGAAACATAATCCTTAAGCTTTTTGACTATTAAAAGCCAGCGCTTTACCACTATCCCACCTGATAGTAAGTGCTGATGCGGCCGAGATGGTAAAGCACACTGACATTGCCCATATTTCTCTAATATTGGCTTTGACAATCCACAGCTCGAATGGTCCTAACAGCATGGCGTAACCTCGATTTCTTATAGTTTCTGACAGAAAATTTGTTAGTGTACCTGTCAAAATTGAGACACAATTCCATGCGATTTGTGCCAAGCTTTTGAAGTATATAGTATATTGCTTCATACTTCGTTTTATTTATAACAATTTAATGAAATGCTTTCCCATTTAAGACTGTTATAAATAAAGAAGAGCGGTGACTCCTGACACAGGTTTTCTTTTAAACTTACTACGAAGACCCATCTGCTATATTCTTTAAGTATGTAATCTTAAAGAAATAAAGCATTTATTATTATTACACTATTATTCTACACACTCACTTTACGCAACGCAATAAATGCAGTATGTTTTCTTTAACGCCATACTTCATAATGTAATTGAACAATCACGGTGAAAAATGCTATATGAAATTTCAGAATATCGATCAAGTATGAAACACAATAAGTGCATTCCAAATGTGCAAAAGAAAACCATTTTTTAAATTGACTGTAATACTATTTATTGCCAGACTAATAGATACTCCACTTGAATTTCGATCAAATCTAATAGAAACTACTGCAAAACTACACTCTATCGATAGATAAAAAAATAACGAGAAACGTCTTTTTATTTATAGGAAAATGCCAGTCAGTTCTCGAGATTAGTAACGCATATGCATTTTGATTCTTTATCTTACCTAGGTAGTAGGCCAAAAAATTCACATACAAAAAGGTGTAACGTGTGCTCGCTTGTCACCTTTAATTTTGAAAAAAAAAAAAAACTAGGTAATGCCTGTATCAAAAAGTAGAAAAACGCTTTTGATATTATGTGTCGTGAACCTGAAATGATACAATGGGCCCACGTAGAACTTGTATAAATTATTCTTCCCAATATTCGGTGAAAAGCCTACAATGGAAACAAGTCACGTAGCGGCACGCGCTGGCACGTACAGCGGCGACACTCTACCGGTACTAACTGTTCGAAACTGAACACAAAGATTGCTAAACATTTAGCAGAGTAGAAACTTGATTTTTTTATGTGAAACACTAAATATTTATTTACCATATTGCACATAGAATACTATACAACATACACATCACGCTAAATGGCTTGGTCCACGTTTAACCGATCATGCGGGGAGATCTGTTCATGATTTTGCCTTGGCATATGGTCTGACACAACTGGTTACTTCG
>DWHP01003229.1:0-13601 GCA_018247895.1 Parnassius honrathi
TGTCGCGTCATAACCCCCACCACCGCTCTGGCGCAATCGGCGGCGAGCAGTCGGCGCCACGACAGAACGTGTTGTGACGCGTACGAATCCGAAACAAAAAACCAGTGTCGAGTTTGGGTGTCCGAAAATGAGTTAACGCCAGCAAAAATTGTCTGTTCACGGAGTGTTGCAAAAAAAAATTGAGAATACTTAAAAAAACAATAAATACATTTTTAAATAGTAATGTTGTGTCTCTTCCTTGATTTCTTAAATTTTCAGTAGTGTTACGAGGTTAGGGTTTGTGACAATAACTACCGCCGATTGAATTACCAAAATTAACATTTAATTACCGAACACCAATTACAACTTAAAACACACTAATAATGAATCACACTTAACATTAAGTCCGCAATTATATCGCTTCGAAATCTTTGCTCGATTCGCCAATTCAAAACTGTTCCAGCCACGGCCCTTAGCGACTCTATATAGGGCCTTTTCTTCTGAAACATTTAGAATGTTCGAGTAGAATGGCGAAAGTTCTAGCATCAAACTTTCCTAGAAAGCTCTCCTAGTTCTGCCACTCCATACTAGATGGCGCTAGTGAATTATCTGTAAGAAAGATCTTGACGCTCTTATTTCTGCTACACGATATTAGATGGCGCTAATAATAACCCGCCATGTACTAGGCGTTAACTATGGCGCGCAACACGGGCATAATTTTTTTACTTGTTATGACTAGAATCTGATCTTTTACGTGATAGAACCATGCTGCATTACTGTATTATAATTGTAGCACGAATAGGTAGGATCACGCTCTCATAGAATACCAGCGTAAAATAAGAGCTCAATGCTGCTGTTTCGTATGGTTAGTGTAGAGAACCGGAGACAGTTTTTACAGAAAACGAGGCATTCCATCTTAGTCCTCAAGGGTGACAACGCCTCTGCATTTGATTCTTAATCGAGGATAAATCTAGATGTCTATGGGCCACAGCACCCACTTACTATCAGGACTTCGTGCTCGTTAGTCATCCTTTCTATAAATAAATCTGGAGGTAATCGGTGATGAAGATCTGGATGGTAATCCGTATTATCAATCATGCTGCTATTTCATGATGGTTGGTATTCTGTGCGAGCGTGGTCCCTGTCCCGGTTGAGTCGACGCAATGGTGGTGCAGGGTGGCTATACCATGTTGTTTGAAAATAACGAATAGTATAATTAGTATGCTTACGAAAGACATATATGTAGTATGCTAAGTGTAATATATACTGAAAATGCATACTTAGTATCGATTACAAAAACCCATCTCTATAACACGTGTCAAGGGTCAAAACTTGCGTGACTGTTGCTGTTGTGATGCAACCTTTACGCAATTCATATCTCACTATACATTTTGTTCGCACGCGTAAATTCATTTTCTTTTTATTCTACTTTCCCGGTTGGAGTAATTTAAACTCTAATTGACCATACATAGGTATTACTTTTGATTTTCAAATCTAGATACGAAATGATGTCTAATAAAAATTGAAGGCCCTTAGAATATTTTCAATGTATGAAAATTACTTATTAGTGACTTTAAACTAAACTAATTTTACTGGTTTTATCGCGTTTATTGTTAACTTTTTGATTCCCGACATTGCGGGTTATTTAGGGTGTTACCACACTAATCGATCTAGTCATAGCTGTAGTCATTGATCAACGGATACTGGCCGATTCAATTTGAAGTTAATTAATTGTCGATCAACGTTGATTGAGAATTAATTGATGTGGTTGCGGGCTCATCGTCAGTATCTTTCAAAATGTATTCAGAAGATGACTATAGAGAGTGGTTGGCGGAGCGGGGCTACCATCGATATGTCGGTGTGGTAGAAACTATCGATCGATATCGACTAATCGGAATGGATTATCATCGGTCGATACTATAGATCGACGATCGATCGATTGGTGTGGTAGCACTTTTGGTCACAGGGGCACAGTTTCATACTATAAGCTAGTTCTGCGTAGATTGGAACAAAAATTAATATTCAAAAACTGCATGTAGCCGGGCTAACTATTATATCGGGACTTCGAACATGTCAGTCCTCCCCGTGACCATGGGTGCTGTAAAGCATCCAAATAAAAGGTTAAAACGAATCGCGATAAAATCCGTATAATTATTTTAATTTACATATTTATTTGTGGCTTATTTTTTAATACAATAGGCGCATAGATACCGACATTTATCCTCGTCTAAGAATCCAAATGTAGATGTCACCCGGAGGACAAAGATGCAATACCTCGTTATCTGTAAAAAAGTCTCCGGTTTTTTATACTTATACCGTACGAAATGGTAGCATTAAGATGGTATTTTACGCTGTGATATTCTGTGTGAGCGTAGTCATTCCCCGGTCTAGCCGAGCCATTCGTGCTGCTACTACTTACAATTCAGTTTGGTTCTATTACGTTAGATTGATGAAACAGAAACAAAAACTTTTTATTCAATATAGATTACAAATAATACTTATTGAAAGTCACTTTTTTTAATTTACCACTGTTGATGTTATGAAAGATCTAGGTTTCTTTTTGAAATATGAACAAATAACATTAGTAGTCAAATTAAGTAGGTATACATATTCTTGCGACATAATTTAAATATCTTCAAGAAAAGAGCCTATTCTTTAAAATTATAGCCATTCCTCTGGTTTTACAGTTGTTTATAGGCGGCAGCGATCACTTACCATGAGGTAAACTGTATACTAATTTGCCCCATCTTTTTTTTTTAAATTGTCTTCGTAGTAAGATTGACTAGACTTGTGTTGAGCCAAGCAAGTGCGCTTTTATTTTTACAAAATACCTGTTTTTACTGACTATAGGTTTAAATACTCGTGAAAACTATTTGTAAATACGTTGTGAATGTTTATGATAAACGATTTGAGATCATGGTTGCCACAAATCACCTGTACTATCATCATAAATGTCTATTTTTTTATTACTCTGTTAAACAAAAAATAAACGTATAGCATAACACTGTTTTTATAATTGTAAAGCCGTACTCATAAACGTTTACTTAAAAAAAACTCAAATAACTCTATTTATTTATTAAGATTAACTGACTTTATTTTTAAAAATCATTGTTGAATTGAATAAATTGAGAAAAGTGTCTAAAATATCGGAAAAGAGGTTGAACTTTTTTTTCTTTTTTAAATTTGAATTCAAAAACATCTGACAAATAAATTATGGTTCAAAAAAACTAAAATATGCTAAAGCTAAAATTATTTTATTTTATTCTGGTGATCTTGATCAGCATACAAGATCAAAGTTACTAAATTATCGTATTGTCATCGGTTAATTGCAAATTTTCAAGTCAATCTGTCGTCTATAAGTTGGTGAAAATTTTATTAAAACATACATAGATATACACGCAAAGCTAATAAAAATGTTTTAAAATAGGTACTCAGAAAAACATTTGTAGACAAAGACTTTATGGAAAAAGTAATTGGCCACAAGTTGCATTACAGAAAAGGATAAAAAAAGCAATAAAATGTACATTTTTCATAGGACGAAGGTGACAAACGTGCACAAAGTGCACTCGATGATATGTGGATGCTGTGGCCCATAGAGATCTACATATATCCTCAATTAAAAATCAAATTCAGATGCGTTGTTACCTGTGAGGACTAAGATGGAATACCTCATTTCCATTAAAAAGGGTCTCAGGTTCGGCACACTCACCACAAGAAACACAGCAGCAATCCCAAGAGCCGATCCAATCGCGCGTCAATTACATACTATATTCGCTTTTTTTATTTTCTGATTGTTATTAGAAAGATGCTGTGGCCCTGTTGCTTAGGTCCTGGTTTGTTTTCCTATGTTTTTTTTCTTTGCTAGCCTAAATATATTACCAATGTTTATTCAAAAGAATTGTTAACCCTATAATGCGTAGTCTACTATTAATTATATGGATCGTTGCCATTCACTTGAACTTTAGCATTACGTATCAATATAGGTGACAGTAAAATTGCTAATAGGTATCTAACTGTTCATGGGAATCGGGTTAAGCTTCATGTTTTAATTAAACAGATGTTTTATGATAATGCCTTATATTAAACACGGCAACAATTTCTAAACTCTGCAGGATGCATACCGCCTCAATAAGTGCATCCTCAACATTACTGCTAGCAGGACGGGGCCACTTTGGAATAAGGTTAAATAAATTGATAGAAAAGCGTGAAAAACAATATTTCTCTGAATAAACCAAAGAACAAATAGATAAACCAAACAACGAATAATCGTAAAAGAAGATGAATTAAAAAAGTTAATGTAAAAAAAATGAAACAATACTGCACTGTTTTGAATGTACATGTTACGGCTTAGAGCCAAAGTACGGTTACACCTTGTTCTAGCCGGCTAGAACTAGGTGCGCCCAGCAGTAGTTCGTTAAATTTAGGTGTACTGTTGAATTTGTAAAAAAATACGAAAAAACGAGTGACAGTAGGTTAAGGTGCAGTTAAGGTGGCCTAAGGACCCGCAACCAATTATTAAAAAACTGCAGACATATATTTAATTTATAAATTATGTATGATACAACTACCGCAATCGACTACATCTTGAATTAGCCGGCTACACCTAAGTGTATCCGTACTTCGGCTATTAGCCGTAACATACTGCTGGCCGTACCTAGTTCTAGCCGGCTAGAACTAGGTGTAACTGCACTTTGGCTATTAGCCGTAACATATACATACATTAGAAATCGAAAAGTTTTTATAAGACGCAACTTTTTAATGATGACGACTCTGTGTGAACATCTGCGTAAGATCTGCCACCAGCTATGTGGTGTCGGCATATAAAAACCTATCAAACTGTTTCTTACCAAGGGTGTCGTAAGGGGCAACTATGGATTTATACGTGGTAGAGCCACGCTGCTGCTATATTATGAATGTAGCATGAATGGGTCGGCTCGATCGGGGAAGGAGCATGCACTCACAGAATACCATCGTAAAATAGCAGCTTAATACCGCTTTATTTCTTATGGTGAGTGTAGAGATCCGGAGACTTTTTTTTTACTGAAAACAGGCATTCCATCTTAGTACTCAGGGGTGATGACGCATTTGCATTTGGATTCTTAATCGAGGATAAATATAAATGTCTATTGGCCGCAGAAACCACTTACCATTAGGTGGACTATGCGCTCGTTTATCACACTAATTCTATTAAAAAAATTAAACATGGCAAAATAATTACATGGCAATATAACTACCTCCTAAATGAAATACCCACAGCAAAGACAGAGCAGCAGCAGTTTCAAGCGTTTCGAGTCAACAAATTTCCAGAACGACAGATGCCCACGCCCAGCTATGCCGCTGATCTGTTACAGGATAATGTCATCTACATTATCCTGAAGAATTAAAAACTACGCACAGCAATTTAATAAATAATTTTATTTACCACACGACCGTACTTTAAGACCGGTAACTCGTCACTAAAGCTTTGCGCTAGGCTGGCTGCGGTAAATATATCGATTTATCGAAATGTCAATATTTTCTCATAAAAATAACGATGTATATCGTCGATATTTAAATTGTGATATGTCGATATTTATGATGGAGTATCCAATTCGTAACAATTTGGATAAATTTTAAAATGGTGTGTTTAACGACAAAACCAGCTACAAAAGCATGGAATGTTGTCTATTTTTTTTTGTCATCCAACCGTCAGTAATTAAATTTTGGGCATTATCCTAGAAGAGCATGCAAAACATGACGATATATCGATATTTATTACGCGATATATATCGATACTGTTTAAAAATATCGGTACGATATATATTTTCTTGCCCATCCCTACTTGACGCAAGTCTTGCAACATTACAAAAACAGATCTGATTATTCTTTATGTACAAAAAATGAAGACCCGCGTCCACTATCATCTAGGTCAACACAATTGCATTGCAATCCTACCTAGTTTTCTTTTAATGTCTTTATGAGTCACCTGTTTAGCGTTGTATGTAATTTGTTAGAACCGCTCCACACGCTTCCGTGATTTTAAATAATTTGATGTCATTTAAAATGATATCACACCGAAGAAGAGCTTGAGATTTTTATCTTTACTTTTATTGTATATAAGAAGGCAATAATTGATCATAGTGGCACCAAGCCAGAATACTTGAAGCGAGTCCTGGGTTAGGATTTGACGCGATGACAACCATTGCGAAATACAGTTGGTTTTAAAGTAAAGACGGGTATGAGTCCCCTAGCCCCTTACACTGTATCCCAGCTTACTTACGTATTAATTCATACACGTGTTCGTGGGTCTCTACATTCTTGGTACTATAGCATTATCCTTTCCTCAGTATACAATTAATGACGTCGTGAGAATTGGTCGATCTTAAATAACACTAAGAGAAAAGTGTTATTCAGTGTGTGATAGTACAAAGTATAAATATATATTTATTCAAAGTTGTCTAGAAATTTAGCTAACTAGGTTTTATGCCTTGGGTGAAATTACAGTGTTTAGTGTACATTACAACTACACTGACAGAACCACCAGTTTTCTTACAAAAGCTTTATCTTGCCTAAACATACCCACAAACCACATTCCTGAACAATCTTTATCTCTACATGTTCATTTGCATACTTATACGTGGTAGAGCCACGCTGCAGCTATATTATGGTTGTAGCACGAACGGGTCGGCTCGACCGGGGGAGGCTCACGCTATCACAAAATAGTAGCTTAATACTGCTTTGTTTCGTATGGTGAGTGTAGAGATCCGGAGAAACGTTTTTACTGGAAACTGGTGACGACGCATCTGCGTTTTGATTCTTAATCGAGTATAAACGTAGATGTCTATGGGCCACTGTGTGCTCGTTTGTTACAATTATTCTATGAAGAAAAAAAAACATGGGGAATATTTATTTAACAACAAGTTCTGTTAAGTAACTTGATACATCATTACAACTTATTAAAGTCTATTGCAAGACATAGGCTTCCCCATAGATTACGTTATAGAGGGATATTTGCCATAGTTGCCACGTTTGGTCTTTTTGGTATTATTGGGAAGATGCTGCTTCCGACATCCTGTCCTTTTTCCCTCTGTCGCCTCTTATGATACCCACGGGTCGATGAGAGGTAGGGAATATTTTACACCGCCACTACTTAGTGATGTAAACTGATAATAAATACATATTATTTAAATAGCAAAATAAATAATTATAACTTTTAAGAAAAAGTAATAATCGACTTCAAGTAGCTAAAAAAGAATTTATTTATTTGCAACCGTTACGGATGGAATTTTGTCTTCAAATTTATATGGAACCACCATTGAGGTAAAGACTATTTCATCAAAAAAAGACATTAAAATCGCGCAACAATCTGCGAAGATATCGCAACAAACATACAAAAAAAGGACACACTTGAATAGAGAACCTTTTGAAGTCAGTTGAAAAATCACAAATCATCAATTCTGTACATTTATAATTAATAATTTAAGCCGCAACTAGTCAGCGTCAAAACCGTGTGGGGTTATGGATATGAGATACCCATGATTCAAATCTGGTTGTATTGTTTAATTTGATATTGCAAATTGCATCCAAAACTTTAATAGTACTTATAATATATCTCACTCAAGGGCACAGACCTCGTTTCAGTTGTGAGAGGGTACTAAAACAAAGGAAAACTAACACTCTAGCTTCGCATGTCCTCGAAATTTGAAGTCCGGTGTGTTACTATGTATTCTATCAACATCTATCACGTGGTAGATCTAATTTCAAATTGTACTTGAGTTTCACGGTATCGATATTTGTTATTGAAATACGAATTGCTCAGAATGTTAAGCTTATTTCAATAATATTATATTATGTTTATAATATTAAAAAAATTTCGTGCTATATCCATGTTCGTCGTGACCGAAATTCTCAAGAACGAATTTCGGTCATGGCGGCCAGTCTCAACGGGGATCAGCCATCAGCGCAGGACAGCATTATGGTGCAACAGATGCTCTCTTTTGCCTCACCCTGATAGTCCGATAGGACGGTAAACCAACCGGAGAGAGATCTCTCTCCGGTTGAGTCGGTTTAGCGTCCCATTTGCGCAGCACCAACGACTTTACGTGCTTTTTGAGGCATGGGGATAAACCACCGCCATATACCTGACTCCGGGCAGCTACTGAGATTTTCTTGACAATAATTTTTTGACAGAATTTCTTGAAAAAAAAAGAATAATGGATTTTATAGTCAAGAAATTTTCTTGAAAGAAAAATACAATATTAGATTTTTTTGGATCCGAACTAGAATTCGAATCCGGAACCAGCAGGGATCAGCAGTTGCGTTAACGACCACTAGACCAACAAGGCAGTCGCAGGCAGTGTTGCAATTATAATATGGATGGAGCACGAATGGGCCGATTCGTATTATTAGATTTTGTGTGGTGAGTTTAGAGAACTGAGATCCTAATATGTCACGGCCATTTAGGCCAATATGGCGCATCTGTCAAGCACTTCCCGAAGTACTTCCAGACTACTTCCTGCTGTTCATTAAAATGAATATTTCCAAGATATTTTATATAAAAGGTACATCATATATCAATGGAAAATTTATTAAATAAATTATCAGATTATGTATAACTTGAATACAAGTTTACTTCGAAAGCGATACTAATTTGAAAATGAAAGTAAGAAAAGTGTTTTTTCTCCAATTTTTTTTCAAAGGTGTAATAATTTTAAATTAAAGCCTTTTCTCCAAGTACTATTTGTTTTACGTCAAAAGCATATTTAAACTTACACACATAAAAAAACTTACTAAACTAATGGTATGTTTACGAAACAATAAGAATAAATTAATATTATTAGGAGATTTTAATGTAGACACGTTAGATAATAGCAAAAGAAATAGTATCTTTATTACAACACTAAGAAAATAAAATCTACTTCTTACTGTACAAGAACCAACTAGGATTACTGCGTATATGTATATGTACCGGTATATGGACGTAAAGAAGGCGAAAAAGGTGTACCAGTATCGTGCCAAATGGCAATACGTAGCCTTTCGTACCCCTCTGAGTGCCACGCGTATGTGTATATAATAATAATAATAAGACCGTTTTGTCTCCCCTGCCGAGGGCTTCCATCTGGTTGGGCTTATATTTATTTATGTATTTATTTTATTTTATTGTTATTTATGTATATTTATCATTTTCGTTCGCAAATATATATATATAGAACCCAACCAGATGAGAAAACTATAAAGATACCCCGATAATAATGATCAAAAGTAGACGTCTCTTTTTCTAAGATAGCTGCGAAATATCTTTGTAACTGTATCCACGAAAACACATGTAAAACATGATAGATATGGTAATGTTTAGAAGATAGGCCAATACATAAATACGTTGTTTTAAATTATAGACTGTTTTCGGGCCGGTAATAATTATCAAGCAGATTAAATTTCATTTTACGTATTTTAAAAAGTAATTAATTGAATTAAGTTGTGAGAAGTAAATTATTTGTGACCAAAAAAGTACTTAAAATATTGAATATTTAGCATATTTATTTTCAGAAATTAAAATCCGATATAAAGCTACAATAAGCCCGGCATTGGGGTACAACAACACGCTAGTCCCAGGTAATGAAATGCAAACACAGCTGTGTTAGTCAACACTTCACCAGGTTTACGCCGCTGTATTCAGGAACTCAAAGGAGAGTATGTTGACGATAATACTTGATGAAATAAAAAAATCAAGTCAATAATAGGAGATAGTTCTGGTAATGATTTCTTATATTTACGCAAACACTAGTTTTTACCAATTTTGTCGAGTATATTCACTTATTTTATATTTCCGACGTTCAAGGGGGGACTGAGGTGTTCCATGTCCTAATGTCATAGGTAACCAAGGCTACCTCCAAATTATAATTATTAATTCTTAGACCAATCTACGCAGTATGAACTCATAGTATCTTGAAGTCTTGCAGTATGCTTGGGCTGGGATTTAATTTTATTAAATATGGGATACCAAACGGTTGGGAACACCCAGCCACATTATGTTTTGAAATTAGGATGTCTTTTGATTTCAATAGTCTCGCGTTTCATCCTTGAAAGGAATAGGTTTTCTTTGACGAGGATTAGCAGCCAGATAGATATTAAATCATCCAGATAAATGTAGTGACGGTGGCTATCCTGTACATGTTCACTGACTTAACAGAGCATCGATCTTCACATCAGCTATGTATAATTTTCCGCGGGCTTTTATTGGTATTTTAGTGTGTCCTATGTAATAGAGACCATATTCACAATCAATCTTGTACACTTCCCATCTTGTAGAGGAATTTTATCTGCAAGATGCGGACTTGGGGACAGTTGACTGATGATAAAAACTGATTAATCTTCTTCGGCGGTTTTATGTACGTTTTAATGGAAGCTGACTTCAAGATGTAGCCAATCTTGTCAGTGACAATTGACAACCTAGAACCGTGGTAGATCAGGAATAATTATCATAGTACAAAGACCACCATGTACTCAGCGGTGAGGGGAAACCTCGCGAGGAAACCTGCAAGTCAGAGAAATTAAAAAAAAGAATAAAAAGATACACTGTTACCGTTAAAGCCTATTAAAGTCCACTGATGAAAAGGCCTCCCCCATTGATTGCCTCATTTGCTAAGTGCTATAGATGCCACGATTGGCAAGCAGGTTGGCAACCGTAGTTTTAATGTTTAGTCCATACATCCTCATGCTCCTCTCCTGATTTGTTTCCCTTTGTTGCTTTTACAACATCCACGGGACGATAAGGGGTAGTGGATATTCTTACACCGCCACTACAGGGTCAAGTCGACGATACACATATCTTTACAAAGTACGACTACACGTATTGTTGCAACGTGGTGGGTATTTTGTTGCCCTAAACCCTCTCGGTAATAAGAGGAGGCCCAGGAGAGAGACGTAAGGTCAGGTGGGGTAAGAGGAACATACTTTATTTCCAGTAAAATAATTTGACTGCTGGGAAAAACAGCTAAAGTCTTTTAAGATCTTTGAAACAAACAAAACTTGCCTTTATGTATTAGCTTCACATGTGTCATCACGCTATTATCAGTTCTTACGACTGGAAGGTTAAGTAAATGTCATTAGTAACAGTCATTTTATTTCTTAAGATTGGCGTTTGAATTGAAATATTCGTTGCTAAATGTTCGTTAATATGTAGGTAGAACTGCTTCAGTCGAAATTAGATGTTACAATCGATGAAATAAGGTATCGTTTGGAATGTAAAAGAAGAATAAATCAATTCGGGGTGAGACGGACATACAAGTTCGATCAGGGGTGGCAAACTAAAAAGAAGTCGATCGAAGAAGTCGTTATATTTCTATGTTTATTTAATCATACACACAGTCATATATCGCCCTAACTAGTTTTCCCTAGTTAGTTACTCCTTAAAAATAACGGCATAATAATAATAATGGCACTTTGGATTTTAAACCTTTGCGGTCGTATACACGGTTAACAATTGTTGTACTTGGTATATTATAAAGTTTTGATGCGGCGTATGCAGATATTGTTCCATTTTTTACTGCATTGACAGCCTCAATTAATTTATCATTATCATATCTGCTTCTTTCAGATTTTCCTATATATATTCGCGGCATGTTTTTTCATATATGTAAATCATTCCTGCGACAGTCAAAAGTGCTATAATATAACAAAATATTACAATTAAAAAGAAAGGGACGTAAACAAAACTCGTGAAACTATTTATCTAAACTAATTTAATAAAAAGACAACATTTGATTTTTTATTTGTTTGTTATGATTAAGATAACTCAAAAACTACAAGTCCGATTTAAAAAAAAATAACACGAAAAGACGAAGTTGGGGGAAATTTCTAGTTTAGTTAAAATTTAAAATTGTAGTAGGTACAAAACAGTCAGTCAATTCATTTCATTTAATCTACCTATAATTATAAACTACTCAAAATGTGTGTTACCCCTGACATGGTGTAAAACAAACATATGTTCCTCTTTCACCGTGAATCCTCTCACCCCATCTATTGTTTTTGGAGGTTTAGACTTCCAAGCAAAAGAAACTCATGTTATTAGTTGTTTTTAAAGTAAAATGGCTAATAAAAAGAAATAATTAGTTTTCTCCGTATATAACTACATTCAAAATATTTCCAAAACTCTATTTTCAAGAAACTATTGGTTCGCAAAAAAACGCGCTAACTTTGTACTAGTCGAATTCACAACTGTCAAACGTGTCTTCATTTTTTGTCTATTGAATAACTTAATTGATCTATTGAAAACCATTCAAACTATTTCGCCTTCACTGTTTTATTGAAGAAAAGTTCATAGTCATAAGCACTTCGGTTTACTAGTTATGGTACCTAGTCCCTCTTCCCCCGGTGTCCCTCCTTTAACCGCTCAGTCTCCTAGCGGTTTCACGAGACCGTGGCCATATTCCGTCAAATTCCTAGCGGTCTCATGAGACCGCACACTCCCACTGCACTATAACGCATAAAAAACTTATACTTACATTTCTAATCCATATTCGAAGTGCGACATTGTTGGGTGTTCGTTGTTGTCTGTTGAGATGGGATGAGAACAATGTATGTTGAGATTTTTCTAAGTCAAGAACAGTTTATTATATTATAAAATTGTTATGAAAGTTTTTGTGTGAATATAATTTATCTCTTTTTACGTAAATAATTTCGAGTAATATATAGAAATAATAGTAATTTTCACGGTACCGACATCCGCTTGGTATATAGTTATCAAAATAAAATAAAGTATTTTTGTAATGATTAATCCATTGAATAACTGACTTTTGTTTAAACTATAGAAAAGAGAATTTTGTATTGATTCAATAATGCCAAACTTCTTTCTAGAAAAGTAGTCTATAAATATAAGTTTTTATGGCATGCGTTCGTCAAATCCCGAGCGGTCGCATGCGACCGCACACACCCACATCACTTTAAACCATTAAAATTTATATTTATAGACCACTTTTCTTTAAAGAAGTTTGGCAATGTAGAATCCCTATTCTATAATTTAAACAAAAGTCAATTACTCCATGAATTTTTGTTTTTAATCTACCGTAAAATGCGCCATTTTCGTATGGTCGGCAAATGTCGTAAATTGACAGGAGGCACTTTTCTTTATAGAAAAGTGGTATATAAATATAAGTTTTAGTGGTTTAAAGGGCTGTGGGTGGGTGCGCTCGGGAGCGCATCCCGAGCGGTCATGGGAATTTTAAGAGGATTGAGGGGTTAAATAACTTTACCACTTCGATTTGAAGCTGCTAAAGGAGATATTTTGAGGATAGCGGCGAATGAAAAATAATAATCGTATCAGGCAAATACAAATAACTCAATAAAGTTTTGTAACTGTAGACAGAAATAATGTAAAGGAAGCTTAAAACGGCCACCCTCTTGTCGGAGTGACGAACTGGTAAAAATGCGAGAAGTCGATGGATGTAGGTGACTCCCGACCGAGTTTGGTTTATTATTAAATAAAGATTAACAATAATTTTTGTCTTAAATGTATATAATAAAACATGATTAAGTTTTATGTAAATACAATTTTTATAATGAATGAATAAACCCATTTTATAAACACGCTTGTTCAGTTCTGCGCTTGAAAGGAAATCAATTATTTCCGGTACAGCCTGTATAGC
>DWHP01003230.1:0-13600 GCA_018247895.1 Parnassius honrathi
CGCGCGCCACTCATGCGCGCCTTTTGTATTTTATTCGAAATTTACATTTCTAACGACTTATGGGCCACCTTGTATAAAAGAAAATTAATGGACCTTAATAAATAAGTAATGAAGAGGAGTATACGGAAACGTCCATCACTGGTATAACATAGATTCCTCGAGCAGGGTACGTTTCCGTGATTGGATGGGAGTAACGGGTACGAGGGAATATAATACCTTCAGTACAAGTGACGTACACGAGTTTACTCTAATTGTACTGTTAGGAACTAGAGAAGTCTTAAATTTATTACCCTTAATAATGGTATATAGGGTGTACATATTCTTCATTAGATCACAGTGTGAACTTAGTTTTCCTCTTTGACAATTGTTGGAGTCTTTTTAAATGACTTAAATGAAGACCTCAAAGTTGTGCGAACAATCCAAGGTGTACTTTTACCTTTATATAATACGATAAGATAAATAATAAATAAATAATTTTTATTTCATTTCCAAATACACATGTTTATATACAAAAACAAATATGGTTACAATTAAATAAAGTAACAATAAGTCAATAAGTAACAGTTAATCTTTGTTGCATAGATGATAGAGATACGTGTAGGCGTAATTGTGTATTTGTTGTTTGCCAATGTGTGATAGCTGCGAACCGATGACACGCGTCCCAATATTAAAAGACGGCGGAAGAAATTTCTGCCTACGTGCATATCTAAGCACCTGGCCGCAGAGCTCCAACACGTCAAGCAAGTTTTGCATAACAAAAAGCTTCGCTTCCCGCGCCTATGTCACAGTGAATGAGTGAAGAGTGAACATATATATGGAGTGGTCAGGAGACCGACTACTTATAGTACTGTTGCACAATGTATAGTCCTATATTAGGGACTTACGATAGGTCTATTATACTAAAGCATTATTATAGAAGGTCTCTTTGATTCATAAGCCTTATGATACTAGAGACTGCATTATGATAGTAAGGTCCATGACACAAAATTATTACTATAGAAGGTATAAGCATACCAGCAGTAGAGTTGTGGGTTGAAGTCCTATATATTAATTACTTGTGATAGTAAGGTCTATAATACAAAAGCATTATTATAGGTCTCTATGAAGAAAAAGCATAACAATAGTAGAGATGTGGGTAGAATAAAGACATAAAATAGTAAGGCCTATGATACAAAAGCATTATTATAGAAAGTCTCTGTGATGCAAAAGCAATATGATAGTAGGGTTATGGACTGAAGTCCTATATATTAAAGACGGGTAATAGTAAGGTCTATGAAATAAAGCGAATGTGTGGAATAATTAAAAGCGTTATATTAACAGAAATGGGACTTGAAAAGGATTATAATAGTGGCGAGTACGCTGCCACGTACGTACACATACACACACACGTACCGTTTGTGGCCGGCGTCGTGGCGCATAGCGATACATCGACTATCTTTTGGATTGGGATGAGTGTGTTTGGTAGTACTTTTAAGTGTAACAAGCATACTCAACTTCATGTTTTAGTGCATTAGCGCTATGATGCATGGAGTTTTGTCCACTGGCGTCTTAGTAGCGCACTACAATGATACGTTGGTGTTGATTTTAGTTAACAACAATATAAATTTTTGTTACCAAAGCCGATAGGGATTACGTGGGTGTGACGTGAGGGGGCGCCATTCGTATGATAGTTGCGTTGATGCTTACTGCTTACTGCGTCTTGTGATGGATACGCGGGTGTGCTACGCCTGATTCGACACATTCTTGTGGTTCTGGTCGATGGAGGTATGCGGGTGGTGATATCTACTGGGATGTATGAGGGACCTTGGGATGGTGTGAGCCCGATGATAGTCGTATTGATGCTTGTTGCGTTCTGCAGCATTGCATCCATGCGGTGGTTGTTTGGCGGGTCGCTATTCTCAATGGCGCTCTCTGCATCTTGGTTTGACTGACACCTAAGTAGCTTTGCCCAAGTCGGGTCGCTCAATTACGGGCCTGCAGACTGTCTGACCTCCATGATGTTTTATATAACAACTTAATAATAAATCTCTGTAACTTCCCCACCTTTGAATGATTGAAGGCAACTTGTTGGTGAGCGAGACAAACATGATGGAAAATGCAAATACTGAGCGTCAATGACACTAACCCTTTCCGATGGCGAATTATTACTATTATCTTATAACTGCCTTTTGGCTATATCTATCGTTGTATTGGTTGGTGGAGCATATGTGTCGACCTCATGCGGGTGGTAACTGGAGGGAAAATCTGAGGGGACTCTCAAGTCTATGGCCGAAAGTCGCACAGCGTGGAACCCCATTCCCTTGAAGGGAGCAGTAGAATCACGACACGCTCTGCGGTGATGCCATATCTATATATAGTTACTGGTGGTGATGAACATACACTTACATCACGTCTGAAGGAACGGCGATCTAGCAGGTGGTGGCGCTCGCAGAGGGTTTATGGCCAGTGTGCCTATTAGTCTGCACTGACATGCGCGACTTCGGTCGAAGTTTGTGCTTACGCACCACCAAGGGGCTAAGCCCTCTTTTACTGGTTCGCCAGCAAAATGCTGTGGACTGCAGTCCAGTTCCCAACTTAACGTCCCCTTCCGGGGGGAGCGCATTAAATGGTTGGTGTTCACCGCGCACGGCGTGTGTAGAGACCACATTTTTTAAAATAAATGAGGGAGAGCGAAATGTATATATATACATATTGTGAGCCTTTCCCAAGCGGGAAGGGCTAATTAATAATGTAAACCTGATACAAGTGGAATAGGGACGTCCTAACTAAGACGATCACGCCATAAATATTACAAACGCCATTTACTAAACCCTTATAAAGATTAAAAAATGTGTGCTGATCAAATATAGATATGATTATTTAATATAAAGGGGAAATATATAATAGTATACTAAGAAGGGAGGAGCGTTTCAATATGAAATATAAAATGCAAAAAATAACACAAGTACGGCTGATGCAAAAGCGCTGCTTTTGTAGTGATGACAACTTAGCGCTTTCGGCGCTAGATCTAACGTTTTTTAAGCTCTGTCAACACCCAACAAAAAAATAGCGCTTAGCGCCCAATTTAGCACTTTTTAAATAATATTCCTCTTTGAAATTTCAACATATAACGGAACGTAATTATTCAAAATAAATAAAACAACAGTGCAACAAGCACTCAAAGCCTCATAAATTGAAGATATGTATTATTCGACGAAGTTCTATCGATATTTTAAAAATAAATAATATTGAAGTCTATTTAGACACAGCACCATATCTCAGAAAAATAATTCGAAGCATTTTTTGACTTGGAATAGAGCAATATACGTAAACGATACGTTAACTTTACCGTAAAATTAAAAGAGTTATAACAGAAATTCCTAAAGAATTTTCTATATTAAAGAAATAAACATAGTGTTCTTATTGCTGTTGTTGACTGCCTTCATAGTCTAGTGGTTGTAGTAGTGCGACTGCTGATCATGAGGTCCTGGGTTCAAATACCTGGTCGAGCCAAAAAAACTCAATTATTGAGGTTTTCTCAATAGCTGCTCGGAGTCAGGTAGTTGGCGGTCATGCAATGCATGTTGGTGGTCAGCTGTTGGTCACGCTCCTGATCTCTCTCCAGTCGTGTCGGTTTACCGTCCCATCGGATTATGAGAGTGAGGGAATAGAGAGTGCACCTGTGCTTACGCATATACTTGGACACTATTATCATGTACTGCGCCGATGGGTAGCCTCCATTGAAGCAGGACGCCGTGGCCGAAATTCAGTCTGGAGGACATTATTATTATAATTAGTGTCACTGAAACTTTAAAGACGAATAAAGGGTTGGAAATCATTCAAGTAGCTGAAAGTTTTTGGCGTAAGTACGGATGAAATAAATGAAATCGTTGGTCAGTAGCGTAATTTAGTATCTGAGACAAGGATAATCACAAATGACATTAGGCAATTTCGGACGGAAGTTAAAGAATATCAAGATGCCGGCGGTAATGCCCCATTTCAAGAATTGGCAGCGCTTGCTTGACATGTTTTGGTTTTACCCAACTCGAACTCTGACCTCGAAATGATTTTTAGTCAGATGAGCGTAATTAAATTAAAGTTACGAAACCGTATGAATCTTAATACACTCAATTCGATTTTATACATTAAAACTGGCTTTAAATTTTTTAATTCGAATTGCTTTAGTTATGATATTCCTAAAAAGTTACAAAAGAAGTGGACAGCAAGGATGTCTAAATATTCAAACTGTTAAAACAAAATTCCACCACAGCACAAGCAGGACCTTCCACGATGAAGAAGACTGGCTTGTAAACTTGTAAATATTTTTGTCGTTTTGTGTAAATTTTAATAAAAATAATAATTACCAAAATGTTTAATACTTTTTATAATTTAGGGCTTTATTTCGAAAAACATCCAAGTCTAGCGCTTTTTTGCAGTCAATTCAGCGCGTTTTCTTTGAAGAGTGTTAGCAACACTATCTTTCGTTATGCGGCATTACGAAATTAAAACCCAAATGGGGACAACATGACACCCGATATTGCAAACCGTACGTTAATATTTTTTTTGTCCATAAGATTTTTTATAATCAGAAATAAGTACATCGGCTTGTTATCGATACTGACACTATATGTTATTAATTTGATACATTTACTTATGACGACAAAACCAAACGTGAAACGTCAAAACAAGAGTCACACAGTCGCACTACAATTCGTCGCGGAGCGACCTGTGATATTCCAGGCCGCGGGAAGCTACAATTATAACTTTTTCGAAATAATACATACCCGACTTTCGCGATACCTGATGAGCATCTTTATCCGGTCGACAAAAAAGTAATTGTCGTTCTCGTCCCTGTATAATAGATCGCCGGTCTTGATATAGCCATCTTCTGTGAATAACTTTTTCGTCTCTTCTGGATTCCCCAAATATTCCTTAATAAAAGGATTTATATTATAATTTGTTTTAGTTACGAGTATATAGGTATACTATATGTAAAATAAGTACTGGAGTTAATTTATGTATTTATTCTTAATTATACACCTTAATTAAAAGGATTACCAAGGGTGCACTTATGCATTTTGGCATTCTCTCTTGGTCAACGCAGGATATGTGGAAATGATGTGGTAGGTGCCAAAAATAAAAGAACATTATTGTAAATAAGAAAAAATAAGAAAAATAAAATAAAATATACAACAAAATCTACATACTTACACAATATATGGGTTATTTTGCAATAACCAGCCAAATTTGATATCACCAACGCTGTTTCTTCTGCATGTCAATGATATGTTGCAAACCGGTAACATTCATTGCTATGCAGATGACAGCACTGGTAATGCTCTGTACACCGGCCGTGCGAATATTTCTTAGGATAACGTTTCCGAGTACCGGGACAAACAAAAAATGTGTCTGAAGTCGAGTCCTTGCTGAACGAAGTCTCCGATTGAGGGGCGACTAAATCCAGTCCAGTTTAACCCTCAGAAGACACAAGGCTGCGCGTTTACCGCTAAAAAGAACCCCTTTGTCGTATCTCATTAATTTCAAGGCACTCCCCTTTTTGCCTCAGCCAGTATCGAAATCCTAGGCGTCGACATATCGAGTGACGTGCAGTTTTGTGGTCACTTGGAAGAGAAGGCCAAATTGGTCTCTAAAAAGCTTGGCGTGCTCAGCTGAGCGGGACAGTATTTCGTTTTTTTTATATAGGCTAGGGTGACAAACGAGCACGCAGTTCACCTGATGGTAAGTGGTTGCTATTGCCAATATCCTCAATTACGAATCAAAATGCAGGTGCGTTGTCACCCGTGAGGACTAAGATGAAATGCCTCGTTTCCAGTAAAAAGGGTTTGCGGTTCTCTACACTCACCATACGAAACACAGCAGCATTAAGCTACTGTTTCACGCAGGTATTCTGTGAGAGTGTGGTCCTTCCCCAGTCGAGCCGACCCACTCGTGCTACAACTATACTTCTAATATAACTGCCGCAAATTTTAAACTCAATTCCGAATATATAAATAATGATATTCCGTTATTGCAGTTTTTGAAAATATGCGTAAATAAGGCTTTTTACTTTTATTTGAAATTATCCCAAATGGAATGTGATTTCTGGGTAAAAATATTTTTGCCCACCGATCTACCCTTACGAATGTGAGCATACGCAGTAAAATCGGTTAAAATAATGCATTGCCACGCGTTATGAATTTTAATGATAATAAGGACAGAATGTTTGAGATTTTTTTAATTAATTTTTCTTCACCATTTGCCTATATTTCTTATTTAGGACCTTCTAGGTTCCTAGGTTCTAGGTTCTAGGTTCACCTGATGTTAAGTAACTACCGCCGAGCTTACAGTTCCTTGAAGTCATGCATTCGTATGCTTGGGTTTGGGTTTAATTTTGTTAATTATAGGATCCATCCATCCATCTTCTCTATTGAAATTAGGATGTTTGTTAATTTCAATAGCATCGCGTAGCATCCTTCGTAGGAAATGGTGTCCTTTTGCGAGGATTTGTGGTTCATCAAATCTGATGTAATTGATGACGACGATCTTGAACGTTCTCGCAAAATAACACCTATTCCTACCAAGGATGATACGCGAAGCTATTGAAAACGCGATAAAATCCGTTAATAGTTTTATTCAATGTGGAGTATTCGCGTAAATTTAAGAATTCATTAACTTGGCTTTTCCCGTTGTAGGATTAGGACTTTTAATGCTGCTTCTCGTAGACGTTCTCAGTATTTTATTACTTCAGGCACTGGGATATACGGTTATACCGCTATCTATCGGGAGCCATGAAATATTTCTGGCGTATCCCATAATCATTTTTAGAACAATATGACGTTAAAGAATTTATCAAATTCTCTTACTTCGCCACTCAGACAACAAAAAAATAAAATAAAAACATACCGTAAAACATAAGCCCTTCGCTAACAGTTCACCGTTTTGGTATGGTTCTTTTATTTCCAAGCCAGTATCGGGATCTACTAACTGAAATAAATTGAAAATAAGATTAAAAATTGTCTTTATGTTGGATTTTACTTACATAGACGTTTATAATACACGTGAATATAAACGCTTTGATCACAAAAGTCTTAATGAAAATTAAAATTCACTAATGTATAGTCTGTTAATCTGAGCTACCTGACTCCTTGATGACCAGTATTGTTTTTACCCGGACTCAGACTGACTCCTTGATGACTAGTATTGGTTTTACCCGGACTCAGACTGACTCCTTGATGACTAGTTTTGGTTTTACCCAGACTCAGACTGACTCCTTGATGACTAGTATTGGTTTTACCCGGACTGAGACTGACTCCTTGATGAGTAGTATTGGTTTTACCCGGACTGAGACTGACTCCTTGATGACTAGTATTATTTTACTTAGACTCAAACCGATTTCTTAATGACTAGTATTGTTTTACCCAGACTCAGACTGACTCCTTGATGACTAGTATTGTTTTACCCAGACTCAGACTGACTCCTTGATGACTAGTATTATTTTACTCAGACGCAGACTGACTTCTTGATGACTAGTATTGTTTTACCCAGACTCAGACCGACTCCTTGATGACTAGTATTGTTTTTACCCGGACTCACACTGACTCCTTGATGACTAGTATTTATTTTATCCGGACTCAGACTGACTTCTTGATGACTAGTATTGTTTTTACCCGGACTCAGACTGACTCCTTGATGACTAGTATTTTTTTACCCAGACTCAGACTGACTCCTAGATGACTAGTATTGTTTTTACCCAGACTCAGACTGACTCCTTGATGACTAGTATTGTTGTATCCAGACTCAGACTGACTCCTTGATGACTAGTATTGTTTTACCCAGACTCAGACTGACTCCTTGATGACTAATATTGTTTTACCTAGACTCAGACTGACTCCTGGCTGTCTAGTATTGTTTTACCCAGACTCAGACTGACTCCTTGATGACTAGTATTGTTTTTACCCTGACTCAGACTGACTCCTTGATGACAAGTACTGTTTTTACCCGGACTCAGACTGACTCCTAGGTGCAGAAACGAGTCCTACCACTAATATCTATACTTAACCTTGAGTGAAACAATAACCATCCCTCTTATTGCTAGCGGCTGTGATCGGTCGTGGATCTGCATCTTTAACAATTTCAATACAAGTGGACGACACAAACCGATCATTACTATAGTCAATTGCACACGGAGATGTCAACTTTGGAGTTGTTAGTTAGTTTACAAATAATTACTGATGGGGAACAAAGTATAGAGAGAGATCTTCCAATATATAGACAAAGGTGACTCAGTACCAGGCTTTATTCAGCTATGGATAGTTTGGTTTTTTTTTTTTTTGTTTATTTTATTAAGTATATTATATGATACGGCACTTTACTGTTCATTTCAATAATATTTTTTAAAGGATGACGAATGAGTCCACCTGATGGTTAGTGGATGCTGAGATACATGATGGACGATAGACATCTACATCTATCCTCAATTAAGATTCAAAATACAGATACGTTGTGACCCTTGAGGACTAAGAATGAATGCCTCGTGTTCAGTAAAATAGATCTCTGGTTCTCTAAACTCACCATACAAAACGCAGATGGTTTAAGCAGCTATTTTACGCTGGTATTCTCTGTGAGCTAGGTTGTTGCCCGTTCGAACCGATATATTCGTGATCTGAACATAATATAGCTGCAACGTGGCTCTACCACGTGTAAAATCAAATGTCTGCAGCTGAACAAGGGTTTCCCCCATAGATGGCCTCATAATTTTCATAGTTACTTCGCTTGGCAACCGGGTTGGCTGTCCTTTTTTTATTATTTTTAGTTGATATGATAAAGATACTGCTGCTCATCCCCTGTATCAAATCGCTCTGTCACCTTTTACGACCCCCACGGACGATAAATGCTAGTGGACTTTCTTACGATGCCGCTACACGGCCAACATTTTATAATAACATTTAATTACCTTTATGGCGTAGCCATATGTAGGCTTGCCGCAACTGCCACTGGGGCCATTCACGTTTGGAGTTAACACTGCTCCCAAAGTCTCCGTCATACCGTATGCTTCCTTAATAATGGTGCCTTTTTGAAGGCGAGTCTGTTAATCATTCCACATAAATTTTTATATTTTATTTATTTAAAAAACTTAAATGTAACACCTTAAAGTAAAAGATACATAGAGCCGACTTTAAAGGCTTTTAGCGTAAAGTCGGGTCTACTTTACGCCATTTGACATTATGCCAGTCAACCCTGTTTGCCAAAGGTAATTGTTGGCAGGTACGAGTCTTACTTATGTAATAAAGTGTATTAAAACATATAAACATGGAATACACACACCACAGCGAACATATCTAAACAAAAAAATTAAATTGTGTCTGTTTGTAATATCAAAATAACAACTTTTTACTAAATGCGTATGAAATTATATTATACGGTACTTATATGAAAAAAAATACAGTTTTTAAAAAATTATCTGCCCATGTGTTATTTCGGCAAATTTTCGAAATGGCTGGACCGTTTTTGATGAGACTTTGACTGGCAGATACCTTATGTTACAAGGAGTGACTTTGTATACTTTTATTTTAGAAAATTAATTAGGATTCCGCGCAAAAAATTTAAACCCATGAAATTCAGTTGTTATAAATTCGACGCGGACGAAGGCGCGTGGTATTTGGCACTTCTGATTCAAAATTAATTTCCAATGAAAGTTTGAAAAAACATGAAATACCAGCAATGCTACAACATTATATATAATACTATAACCTTAACGCCGTTCAAGCACTACCATCTGGAAACAGCGAAGCCGGCCTTGCTCTTTCCAACCGCTATACAGGTGTCCTCTGCGGCTGATACTTCGTATCTCTCCTACCTGGGGTACAAATTAGAACACTCCTTTGTGCCCCGGGCTGGAGTTTCCATGTACGTCAGAGAGAACATCTGTTTTCGACGCCTCGTTGGCCTTGAAGGTTCGGACCCGTCCATCTAATCGCTGCGCGTAGAGAGCGACGACCATCACCGCGTCTACGGGTACCTCTATAGGTCCCATAGCGATAATGCCGACACAGACCGACTCATCGATCACATTCAAATGGCTGCAGACTCCGTGCTACAACAGGTACCATTCGCAGAGATCGTAATACTTGGTGATTTCAACGCCCACCACGCTGAATGACTTGGTTCTCATTTAACCGATCATGCGTGTGGATCTGTTTATGACTTTTCTTTGGCATATGGTCCGAGACAACTGGTTACTTCGCCTACGCGGATCACTGATGTGGAAAATCATGAACCATAAGCAGGAGTGCTATCAGGCCTGCGCTCACGTATCGATGTCTCGGGATTCAAATACCAGCACTCTTAAAAAGAAATATAATTCCGCTTCCTGGTACTTCAGAAGTATCACTTTTAAGGTAGGATAGAGCACATCGGCAGAATTGGCGAAAAACTAATTCATCTTCCTTCGGGAACTTGTGCATTCTGGTCTCTTGCCAAAGCTATCCGAGGGAACTTCTGTCAGCCATCTCTCCCATCTCTGCACAGGGAGAACGACTCACTGCCCCATGCCGCAAAGGACAAAGACGATCTGCTAGGCTCTCTTTTTGCGTCCAACTCGTCTCTCATGACGGGGGGAACACACCGCTGACCATCCCGCGGTGTAAGTCCTCCATGCAGGATCTTCTGTTTACCCAACACTCGGTACGCATAGCACTCCTCTCTCTTGACGTCAACAAGCCGAGTTGGCCTGATGGCGTCCTTGCTATTGCACTGAAGACGTGCGCTTCGGAGTTGACACCGGTGCTAACGCTTCTTTTCCGATACTCCTACTGTCTAGGCGTAGTCACGAAATTATAGAAGACAACTTTCGTGCACCCGATCCCTATAAAAGGTCTAATCCGTCGTATTATGGGCCTAACGCCGTCACTTCCTTGTTCTCTAAAATAATGGAGTCCGTTATTAACAGCCAACTCATGCGGTACCCTGATGATCACCAGCTGATTAGTGACCGCCAGTACGGTTTCCATCGCAGTCGCTGGGCTGATAATCTTCCGGGTTATCTAACTTATAAATGGGCGGAGGCAGCAGAGTCTAAGGGGGATACGTCGTTAATAAAAAATTATGTTATCGATTGCATTAACTACGAAAATGAGTATCTTAATCCCAAACAATTGAAAGAAATAATAGCACGTAGTTCTATCGAAGGTGTTCGAGAAATGCATGAATCTGAGAATACTCAATTATTGCAACACATACAACATCATTGATAAAGATCAATTTGTTTTCATAAAAAAAAAAGTCGACAACTCTAGCAATATTTACTCTTGCGCAAAACATACAGACAGAATTAAATTAAGGTTATCTAACAACAGGTTTATTTTTTAACTTGTCCAAGGCGTTTGAATTTGTAGACCACGACCTCTTGTTAAATAAACTTGAAACTATTTGGATAAGAGAACCCACACAGCCTACAGTGGCTGTCATCCTACTTGTGGAATCAGTGTCAGCGCGTCACTGTTAACAAAATCATAAATAGCAAATTGGTAACATGTTCTCCTACCCTGAAAAATAGCACGTGTGGTATCATCAGGGAAGTGTGCTAGGTGCACTTAAGTTTATATTATACACGAATAACGTAACCGTAGTGACATGTCATAAATGTATCTTGTTTGAAGATAACATAGTGTGTGAAATTGTGACATCATCATCATCGTTAGCATCATCATAATTATAGCCCTTCACAAGTCCACTGCTGAACAAAGGTCTCCCCCAAGGTATGCCACAAGGCACGGCCTGAGCCATCTGCATCCATCGACTTCCTGCATGTCTTACCAGGTCGTCACTCCATCTAGTGGGGGGTCACCCTACACTTCGCATACTTGATGAGGCTCCCACTCGAGATCCTTTTTCCCCAAGAGTTGTCGGTTCTTCGAGCTATATGGCCGGCCCATTTCCACTTCAGCTTACTAATCTGTTGGGCTATGTCAGTCACTCTGGTTCCACTGCGAATATCCTCACTACGTAGTTTATCACGACTCCCGAGCATAGCTCTCTCTATGGCTCGCTGAGCGACTTTAAGCATCCTCATACGGCTAGCAGTGAAGGACCACGTCTCAGTTCCATACGTCATCACTTGCAACACGCACTGGTTGTACAGTCTCGTTTTCAGGTTTTGAGGTATACCTGACGAGAATATGTGTCGTAATTTCCCGAACGCTGCCCAACCGAGTTGAATCCGTCGATTGACCTCTTGCTCGAAGTTGGACTTCACCTAGTCGGACTATATTTCCCAGGTAAACGTTCTCGTCAACAACATCGAGCTTAATGCTACCAAAAATTACGGGCGTGGGTGTGACATGGACGTTACCTACACATGATCTTTGTTTTGTCCAAGATCATCTAAAACCGAACCGTCGAGAGGCACTATTGAGGTCATTGAGCAGTGCTTAGGTCCTCCAGAGATTCTGCCATAAGGACTATATCAACGGCAAACCGAAGATGAGTCATGCAATCGCCATTGATCTTAATACCGTATTCTTTCCAGTCCATTATCTTGAAACCGCCTTCAAATGTAGCGGTGAAGAGTTTAGGGGATATAACGTTACCCTATCTTACACCTCTCTGCAGTTGTATAGGTTTCGTACCCTGGTTGCGTACTCGGATAGGTATCGTACCCCTAATATACAAATACTTCAGCACTTCAATATACCAGAAGACAGTCCACTTGGCACCCCTGAAGGGACTGTAGCACCGCCCAAATTTCGAAGGAATCAAAGGCTTTCTCATAATCCACATACGTCAGGCAAAGTGGTAGATCGTACTCTTCGGACTTCTGTATAATTTTCCGAAGGGTAAGTATATGGTCTATGATGCTAAAGCTTTTTCGGAAACCGGCTTGTTTGGAAGGATGGAAATCGTTGAGTACGCGTGCGAGACGATTCATAATGACTCTAGAAAACAGTACTTAGACGCGGCTCAGAAGAGATATCGGTCTGTAGTTCTTCAAGAGAGCGTTGTCACCCTTCCTGAAGAACAAGACCACCGCACTTCTGCTCCACGCTTCGGGAGTATGGCCACCATAGAGGACGGAGTTAAAGAGCTGACATCAGATAAAAATAATTACAATTGAATACAAGACCACGAAATGGAAATTAATAATACTATATGACAACATTATTAAATGGCTGTATGAAAATAATCTTAAATTAAATTTAAATAAATCAAACTACATACAATTCAATAAATCTAAACATTATAAATACAATTTTAACCTCAATATCAAAAATATTAAAGAAATCACGCATTAAATTTTTAGGTGTAACGATAGACTAAGGATCTAAACTGGGAATTACATATTGAGGTCTCATGCAGGCGTATCAACAGCTTTGTATATGCTCTTTATAAAACAAGAAGCGTAACTAACTTGCAAACACTCACTCACTCGTATGTAACCTCCACTTCTCACGCGTATGTAACCTCCATTCTACGTTATGGGGTTTTTTTTATAGAAGAGGTGGCAAACCAGCATTCGGCTCACCTGATGTTAAGTGACTACCGCCGCTCATGATCAACCGCAACACCAGGGGAATTGCAGGTGCGTTGCCGGCCCTTTAAGAAGGAGTAAGCTCTTTTCTTGAAG
>DWHP01003231.1:0-13599 GCA_018247895.1 Parnassius honrathi
AAGACATGCAGGAAGTCGATGGATGCAGGTGGCTCAGGACCGTGCTTTGTGGCATACCTTGGGAGAGGCCTATGTTCGGCAGTGGAAAGTTCAGCAGTTGTAAAGGGTTGTAATTATGATGATGATGATGAACAAAGTGGAAAGAATAGCTATAGCTGAAAGATTGAAAAATAAAATATGTGTTCAAGGATAAATGTCAAGAAGTTAAACATGCTCTCTGCATTACTTTAAATGTATACGGCGCTCCTTCCATCTTTCTTTATTAGTCTGAAACCTTAAAATAACATATTTCAATTACTAAACTGTGTATAACGCTATCTATTAATTGAATGTATATTTTAAGATAAAAATAGTCTGCACTTTGTAACTGATGGTTTAATCTGCTGCTTCTGAGCGAGTCGCATTTTTTTATACCTAAATAGCACTAACACTTTTTCTAGGATGCGGGCAATAAAAAAAAACATTTAAGATAGTTATTCCGTCCTAAATATCTGTAACTATATTTCAATACGTGTTATATAGCGCAGTGTGGCGGCGTAAAAGAAACATTAACCTTTATCAAACGTACCACGGGTTTTGTAATTGGCGACGGAGGGAAACTGAAACATGAGATGGGCAGTACCATCTTCCTGGTAACAACCCAGAAATAATAAAAAAACTATGGTTGCCAACCCACTTACCAAGCGTGGCAACTATCGCAAACATCCTCCATATGAAATAATCTATAGGGGAAGCCTATATTCAGCAGCTGACTTTTGATCGGCTGTAATTAATGAATGAATAAAAGAAACATGTGGCAATGCATCAACTAATGTTCGAATTGTATCGTTCTAAGTTTAATTTAGTTTAAAAGCAATTTTTTTTAATTTAATTGCGCCCCTTTAGAAAAAATTGGTTGACCCTGCAGGCCATCCCTATAACTTCCCGCTAATTTCAAATGCAAAGCGCTCCAAATTTCACCCAATCATGTTGCGAAATCTTGAAGTTATGTTAAAAGAACGTTTTTTTTTTCAAATTCTTTCTCTTTCGATATTTCACGAACGATTGACCGATTTTTATTTTCCCAACGGCATTCGACTTAATTTTTAACATCGTTAATATAAGGCATTTCCGCAAAGTAACAGCTTTTTATTTTTAGGCGTTATTTTGCTATTAAGCGATCGTAATAATATTTATCTAAAATATAAAATAAAAATTGTTCATTTTATCAAATACGCATAAAATTAATTTACCCTTATTTACTTCCAAATGACATCATAAAAGAGACTGCATGAAGTGATGTCAACATCTAATGAATAAAAAACCATATTGTCTTGCAAAATACAATACGAATACGAATATTTTTGCTTGATTTCTAATTTGATTTGCAATAACAGTTCAAGATGGTAGAGTCATGCCGCAGCTATATTATGGTTGTAGCACGAATTGGTCGGCTCAACCGGGGAAGAACCACGCTCTCAAGGAATACCAGCTGCTATTTTAGCTTCCCGCTGCTGTATTCCGTATGGTGAGTGTAGAGAACTAGAAACACTTTTTAATGGTAATGAGACATTCCGTCTTAGTCCTCACTGGTGTCTAAAGGTTAGATATAGGTGTCTATGGGCCACAGCAACCACTTACCATAAGGTGGACTGTGTGCTCGTTTGTCACCCTTAAATTATAAAAAGCAAATATTAAAACGAATGTTATATTCAACATTAATTTTTCAATACAAACAGTTGTTGATTTTTAGTTCAAACCACTAGCATCTACTATTTCTTATTGTGTATCAACAGATGAAGAAATCGGTGGCGTTGAAGGAATGCAAAAGTTTTCTGAATCGGAGGAGTTTCGCAAGCTCAATATTGGATTCGAAATGGATGAAAGCGTTCCAAGCGAAAGTGTAAAAACTTTCATAGGTTTTAATGGAGAACGCACTGCAAGGCGTAAGTCAAGATATTTTATTTTAATCACTGCTGTAGCGACACGCTACGGCTTCGTCTAGGAGGGATGATCTACTAATGTGGCATCATTTTTTTTAATAATCATTATGACCGTTTATGTTATCAATTTTTCCGTTTCAGAAAAAAAATCTCCAAACATTTTCCGATCGAAATCACTTAGATCACTCCCGGCATTTTCCTTTCTCTGTGTTTGGGAAGATTCAATATAATCGGTTCTGCCATCGTGACGATTAACCCGTAAATACATACAGACAGACAGAAAGGAACTAGTGTTAGTTTCCAGAACTTTCAAGGTTGGAGGATAATTTTTTGTTACAGTAATTATATTGTACGTAAGTAACATCGAGTATTGCAGTGTTGACTTATTGATTTTTTTACGTTTTAATAGCATGCATATAACCTATGAGCTCCATAAATATTTCGATATTAGAGACAGATACTTTATTTTCATGTATATTTTCATTTATAGAGTAAAACTTAAATTCACAAAAAGGGCTCGACGCAACGCTGCTCTTCGTAGCCGATCTGGTGCAATCGAAAGAAATCCAGGAGTACTTTCTAGAATTTAAAAATGTTGCGTTTTACGACACCCGTGATTAAAATGGGGGGATGGAGATAAGACAAGATTTTCAACAGTATTCATTGCAAATAGCTTCAGTTACACATGACATTAGATGATTTGAAGGCATCGTTTTAATGTACTGTTATTATCTACCTTGTTTTTGCTTACAATATTTCGTTCAAAAGTACTCTTAATATAACCACGCATCTATATACCCTGGTGCGTCTGTCTGAATGTGTGTCGACTAAGTCACTGTTGTATTACGTAGATTTCTTTCCCTGACTTTTTTGTAGCTGGATTTTATTTTTTTAAGTTTAATTATGTGAGTTCTTGTGTATGAAGCTTAATAAACTTAGACAGAGATAAAATCACTATTCAGCAATGTACAAATACACATTTAAAATTTATCTGCGTGTGACCACATTAACAATGTGTCGGCTCTTATGGCAGGAAGTAGAGTGTGATAAACTCATAAATCACTGGAAACAACTTAACAATTAAAAGACTACGAGCACTAAGTAGTAGCAGTTGTAGGTCCTGTCACTTATATGTTAAATAAGTTTTCGATTGAAAATGAAAATATTTCATCTTAGTTGGTTTTATTTATTCTCAACAATCATTATTCAACGATTATTTCTAGACCATACGAATACTTGTTTCATAGCTCATATTCAATTATTTTATAGCAAACAAACTATTTCTTTCTATTTTGAAGTTCTTATTAGTTAAACAAACTAACAAAATTAATCAAAAGAAGAAACCTGTTGTTGTATAAATAATTTTTTTTCTAGAAATCAAAATTACATGCAGGGGTGAGCCTGGGCACGCTGCTTTTTTTAGCAATGATACTGCAGGAGAAAAAGTAAATCATTATAAATTATTACAAACATAATACGCTATTATTTGAGAGACACAGAACGAGAGAGATGAGAACAGAAAAAGCGAGAGATGCTTTGAATGAAAGCGACAACTTCAAAAGAACTTATCAATCCGTGTGTAGTGTTGTACTTGATATGTCGTTCGTTGTTCCGGATATTTTAGTAAGCTTATTACTAAAGTACTATTACCACAGAACACTTAATAGTAGGATATTACTGAAAATCGATTTCAGTAAACTTATTATATTCAATAATATGCAGTAGCCAAATCTAACTGTGTAACTACACATAGTTGTGGATCGTAAATAAATCAGCACATACGGGAACATAAAACATATCCATACGGGTCACGCTGCAGCCATATTGAAGTTTAAGAACAAATGGGTCGGCACGACCGGGAAAGGACCACGCTGTCTTATGGAAGACACACACGATTAGTTCAACTGATAATTCCAACTGATCTGTTCAAGCTAGAACTGTTGATATTTTTAAAATATCGGATTTTCGTTGTATCGATAATTATAAATATATCATTATTGTAGTTTTATATATAAGTTTATTTATCGATATATCGAAAATCCGATATTTTATAAAATATCAACAGTCCTAATTTGAACTGATCAGCTGGAATGATCAGTTGAACTGACCGTGTGTGTCGTCCATCAGAATACTAGCGTAAAATATATTTGTGTTGTTTCGTATGGTGAGTGTAGAGAACCGGAGACCATTTTTACTTGAAATGAGGTATTCCATCTAAGTCCTAACGAGTGATAACGCATCCGCATTTTGATTCTTAACTGCGGCTAGATGAAGATGTCTATGGGCCACAGAACCCACTTACCATCAGGTGGACTGTGTGCTCATTTGTCATCCTTATTTTATAAAAAAAAAGAACAGACCAAGTCCTTTAAGAATATTGAAAAACGACATTAATCCTTGAAATTTTGATTCAGCGTTTTTCAATATATAATGTCATTTTTCGATCGCTCGAAGACTTTCATTTAATTAGCTAGCTGGACAACGTAAATCATTAAATAATATTATCGATGAAAATAAAGACGTATTGAATCGTTCATAGATCAGTAAAGGCTGTTCTATAATATTAATAAATTTAAAAAAGCGTTGTAGAGATAGATTGAATTATGGGTTAATTCATACGGAGAAAGACCACGCTCGTAAGAATCTGCATCACTTTGCGTATTTTATTGAATTTACCACGGGGAGTGCCCTGAGGAATTGTTCAGACTAATTCCAGCCGCACAATTTCACCATCGCACATCGCGACAAAACTTACAATACCGTCCATACCATCTGAATGTCTGGCGGGCCACCACCGTGCGATTTAAAAGAAGTTTTCTTTCTCGCACAACTTCATTGTGGAATCAACTCCCACCAGCGATTTTTCCGGACCGATACGACTTAGGGACCTTCAAGAAAAGAGCCTGTTCCTTTTTAAAAGGCCGGCAACTCGTCAGCAATCTTCCTGGTGTTGCAACTGTCCATGGGCGGCGGTAATCACCTACCATCAGGTGAGCCGTGTGGTTATTTGCCCTCTATCCTATAAAAAAAAACACCAGCGTGAAATATCAGCATAACGCTGCTGGTTTAGTTTGGCCAGTAGAGAACCGGGGTCCTTTTTACTGGTAAAGACATTCCATCTTAGTTATCAGAATGACGACTCTTCTGCATTTCGATTCTTATAGCTACATTGGTTAGTGTGCTCTTTTTCACTTAAGTGTATTGAAACGTTTTAGTAAATATTTTGTGTAAATTTTACTAAAATGGATGGGCATTTTAGTAAAATTTACACAAAAATTTAAAATCTTTTGTTTTGAGTTGAAAATGAAAATAAAAGAAACGATATTTTTATTACAGCTCAGTTATATAATTAACAAGTTTATGGAATTACGAAAGGAAGAAAGAAAGAAGTTAGATAATGGCGCCAAGCTGGGCGAAGTTACTACCATAAACCTGACAAAAGTAGAGGTATGCATTTCAGCAGTAAGCAAAGTTTTAAGGGGCTTTACTACCTCAAATTGTTCAGCAAGATCCTCCATTATGCCGAAAATATTTCAGCATTAATTTTGAAATAAATATATGGTAACGGCGAGAATTAATGTTAAGTACTATGTTATAGAAAAACACGATTACGTAAAATTTTCTCGATAGAAAAAAAATCCAAAGTTACCTCCAAACCGAACAATTAACCGCTGGTATTCACAAAATACTTTAAATTAAATCATGAAAATTTGCATACTAACTGAACTGACTATAAAGCAGGGCTTATGTTTTTAATTTTTTTAATTACCATTAATTTCACTGTAATTACCCGAACTATCGACTTCCTGGAGATTGTTCCCTGCCGCCCAATAACCCCGCTCAGTCTCGCTTTGGCTTTCGAACGAGAAAGTTGCGTCGCTTACGATCAAAATACACACTACGCAACAGGACAACGTAAAATTAAAATGGGAAATAACCGTAATAAAGAAGAAAGAAGCGACTGGGTTGGCGTAAAGAAACAGGCATAAATATGATAAACCTAATAAAATAAGTATCTAACGACCTATCTACTCACAGTACTAGTGATTATAAACATGTCGGTACATAGATTACGACGCGCGGGGAAGTTGGAGCGAAATTAGAACAACAGAGATTTCAAAACCGATAAATTTCGATAAAAGAACAACGGAAGTCCCAGTACACGGGTTATGGAAAACGGCCATGATTTTGTTATGTATATATAATTTAAAAATCCAGCATGAGAATACATACGCGATGGGCTTAAATAGTATTTCAATATTGTGAAATATTTGTTCCAAGTTAGATACAACATTTGTCATCGTAACCTATACAAATAAATAAAATTGAAACATCTGTTTGTATTAAGTAGTTTGCAAGTCTTTCAAACTAACAGTTTTTTACTAAATGCATATGAAAATAAAAAAATATGGTACTTATAACAAAAACACAATTTTTAACATTTTTGTCTATCTGTCTGTTTGTTCTGGCTAATCTACTAAATGACAGGACCGACTTTTACTGGACTTTTACTGGCAGATAGCTGATGTTATAAGGGGTAACTTAGACTACTTTTTTGTAAAAGGAATTAGGGTTCCGCACAAAAAATTAAAACCCATGAAATCTAATCGTAATAAATTACACGCGGTCGAAATCACGGGAAACAAATAGTCGTATTAATAAATTATATTTAAATTCTGATATATTTTATAAACTCTATATAATACTGAATCTGAATAATACTCCTATACTTGTACACAGGGAGGAATACAAGTTAACGTGCTACCTGAACAGCTATCTGTATCTTTCGACATTAGGATGTCGCCTTATGAAGATCACGAAGCATTTGAAACTATGGTGAGAATCAATAACTTATACAAAAGAAACTAATCATGTATAAACAATTATAATCATAAAATTATTTGATTAAGGTTTACATTGCCTTGACACAACAATTTGACTTTCTTTAAAGATTCAAGGCTGGTGCAAAGATGCTGGTGATAAGGTGATAATGGAATATTATGTGAGGAATCCAGAAGAAAAGACGACGAATATCGACGGAAGTGTCCATTTCTGGAATGTTCTCCATGGAACTATATTAGATATGTAAGTAAGGTGTTTAAAGATAAAGAGGTTGCAGATTTAACTCTGTACGAGTACAAAGAATTTTAATTGTTTTAACACTTATCAATTTTATATTTGGTAGAGCATGTTACTGGTATAGTTGTAGCATGAATGGGTCGGCTCGGCCGGGGTAGGACCACGCTCTCACAGATTACCAACGTGAAAGCACAGCTCAATACTGTTGTGTTTCGTATGGTGAGTGTAGAGAACCGGAGACCTTTTTTATTGGAAACGAGACATTTCATCTTAGTCCTCACGGGTGACAACGCATTTGCATTTTTATTCCCAATCGAGGATAAATGTAGATGTCACAGCATCTACTTACCATCAGGTGGACCGTGTGCTCGTTTGTCACTCTATTCTTAAATAAATGTAGTGATGATAATGAAGGAAATATCAAAAGGTGTCGCTCATAGTTATACTAAAACACTATAAACGTTTTAAAGTATTGTAAGGGAATCCATCATTACATCCTCCAGGAGCGTCGTAGATTAGACTAATTTCGATACTTACATGACTAACTGGAACAGTGACAACCTAAGTCTCTCTAACGAAGTATACCGTTTTAGCCGTTGGTATTTTTCATTTGAGGGTAGATATAGGTTATAGGTGTTTATGTACCAAAGCATCTACTTACGTCAAAAGGACTATGAACTCCTTCATTACACTTACATCTTAAAAAAATAAGGGCCATGTTGTTAACGATACAGTAATAAAGTAATGCTAATAAAAATTATATTAACCGATTCATAAAAACTCATTTTACTATTATTTCCAAAAGTGAAAACAGCCAGTATATTACAAAAGTGTAAAGTTTTGTAATATACTAGCTGTTCCCCGGGACTTCGCCCGCGTGTAATTTAGGGTTTTAATTTATTTGCAAGGAACCCAAATTCTTTTTTTAATAAAAGTAGGCTAAGTTACTCGTATAACATCGGCTATCTGCCGGTGAATGTCCCGTCAAAATCGGTCCAGCCATTTCGGAGATTAGCCGGAACAAACAGACAGACAGACAAAAAATTGTATATTTGTTTTATGTACCGCATATACTTTCATACGTCCAACTTGAGAGATAGGATAGTGTATTTTGCCCATGAGTGACCCACAATTTTTTTTTGCGAATCTAAGGATTTTTCATAGATGATGACAAAGGGTCGTCGAAAAGGGCAGAACAACATCTGCCCGGCGAGCTAGTATACATATATATATATATGCCTTTAGTCCAAATATGTTATTTAGACATTACAAAGTACAAACAGACACTTCAATTTTATTCATTTGTATAGATTTTATTATTTAAATTTTTTCCAGGGGCTTGGATATCCATTGCGTTATCTGTCCAGGGACAACTGACGCGCGTTACATTCGTCGCCAAGGCATCCCCGCAATCGGATTCACACCTATTCGTAACACACCCCTATTACTTCACGCTCATAATGAGAGACTTCACGTGGACGAATTCAAGAAAGGCATTGATGTAATGGAAAAAGTTTTACAGGCGATAGCAGAAGCGTAGCATGGCTTGCTCCCGTCCGGGCTGATAGAGATAAAATGATAAGTAGCCCGTCCCCTTCCTTCCCTAGATTTCGCAAATGTCTTAAATACATAAAATTGGTGAAACGTCTATGTACCTATATATTGTTAATAAATGAGAAAAGCAATATTGTGTTTCGATACTTAATTCTACACCTCGGCAATTGTGTATGTACAGTGTACTTTATTTTTGAAAATAACTAATCTGTACAAATAAAATTATTAGTTTATCAATCCTTTTAACCCCTTTTCAGTCCGCCTCAGATGAGCAACCTACACCGACGCTGCTACGATACTGCGATAAAACTTGCTTACCTTTCCGTTGATTTTGCTATTTAAGGGAGTAAAAAGAAATCATACGGTGCCAAATCAAGGCTGTAACTAGGTTGACTCAAAAGTATAACCGATGTGCTGTCCAGAAAATCCCTCCCGTTGTCATGATGATGCGTTAGCCCAAGAAGCCCCGTGTTCGGTCGCTCGTTGCTTTACAACAGTGAACTTTTCTGGCAAGCGTTTCATAGTATACCATTTGACATCCATGCTACTTCGATTCCGTTGGAATTAGAGGAAAAACACCAAATAACCCGTCAAAGTGAAAACCCTAACAATCAAAAACTTTCCATCCGCAACAGCCGTCAAAGTGCGTCCACGTCTTCCTTCATATTTCAAAGTTAGTCAACCAAGTTAGTAGATGCAAGGTTGTCTTTATCCATAAATGCCACTTGAAGTCTATCAAACGATTCGTACGGTTTTAGGCGATATATGAATTCATTAAAAATCATCGCGCGGTAATGTTGCCAACGCGTATCCATTTTTCTATAAAACACGATTAAGAAGTATTACACTAAATACGATATTTTATTTAGTTATTCATCATGTAAATAATCTTGTTATCAAAATAGATCATAACTGACCGTCTCACAGTATCTCATACATAAAAGTGCTTTCGCAAAAGTTATTGCATCGCCAGTTGTGCATAAAATTATTGTTCGTCTTTCATTCATTCCTGTCCAGTTCATCCGGTTATGATGAAACTTAGGCAAGATGCTATTGGTACGTTCTGCCAAAAATTAATATTTTCTTTGTTTGTTCGTTTTCTGTAACTTTCTATACCATTTATCCTACTACGACAAAATTTTTGTTTGTTGTGCGTCTGCGAATCTTTCTAAAAAAAGGTCCATAGCAACAGTTTCGTTGCGAGTCGTTCATTTTATATTCGTAGTTCGTACTAGAATATTAGTATAAAGCAAACGAAAAATTCGCATTTAAAATTATTACGGAAAGTGTGAAAGACAATAGATTGAAGACAGGCGTCACCCTGTATTGAATTGTGAATGAGTCATTGCGAAGTATGATAAAGATATTAAAAGTAAAAATAACTTGAAGAGTACCTTAAAAAGATATTAATCGTCTTTATTTTCATAATCAGAGACCGTTGAAGACTTTTATTTATTTTATATTGGTATTAAGTTGAATTAATTTCGTTTATTTTTCTTTTTTGTTCTCAAGGATTTGTAACTTGTGTTGGATTTGCTATTGACTGATCTAGGAAATAGCTGCTGCCGACAAACTGTCAGTTGGGCAGATTGTGACTGTGAGTATGTAGGTACTTTGAATTAAAAAAAAAACTCGTTACCAAAGAAAACCACCACTCGATATTAGACTGCTAATAAAAGTAATATAACTTTTACTCATTTATGTCACACATAGTATATAATACTATAATGTTTAAGTCACTTTCATTAATGATCTACTTGCTAAACTAGCTTGTTTAGACAAAGCATGCACAGAAACGATACGACGTTGTGATGTTAGAGTAGCTCGCCTCTCATTGTAGAATTCCTCGATTTCTTGTAAAGTCAAATCTTTTGTTTCTGGCAAGAAGAAGTAAATGTAGATACTGCCTGAGGAATATTGATAAAATTAAAAGTTATTTTTTTAATAAACAAAATTCAACACTGTGGTTAAAATAAATTACAAAATTCTAACCTATAAAGGAAGATGCACCAAAAGCTAATATTGTGTTGGCGAAACCAAGTGAATTTTGAACATATAGGAAACATTGATTAACACCAAAAATTGTAATGTTTGTAATGGAAATTGTTACACTTCCAAGAAGACCTCTAATCTGAAAATATTGAATACAAATAGTTAATTTATTATTTATACGTTATTACAGAAAATGGAATTTTATTAACAAAACGTAGAATGACTGATAAAGGTACGTATTATCGAATTGTTTTTTTTTTTAAATGTTCATACTTGCAAAGGGCACAATTCGAATATAATGAGAATTGGTAAAGTATAGTAGCCTAGACTAGCAAATGTAATAAAGGCTATATAGCACAATTGTGGGAGTATGCTCGGCTCTTTCGCGTATAAAATAAATGTTCCAAGTATAGTACACACGGCTGATACACCAAGACCTGTAACAATAATAAGCATTATAATACGTGTTTAGTGCCACCGAAGCAGCTAGCATATGTTGCTGCCTCCTGGAGCCTACCTTTTTAAAACAGAGAAATGACTGCGCGTAGTCGCCTTCCGACAAAACCTCATGGTGTACCACCACCTTTTCTGCACATTGGCAAGGCCACGGCAGCCCTTTAGCATACATCCCACGGACACTGCGCCGGCCGCTCCGTGCCGGCGGTTCCTAGGCAGAGAAAAACTCCTCCCTATTTTCCTTCTCAACGTCCGGAACCTCATGTCGCCTGCTTTTCGCAAGTGTTCATCAATTACAGCCTCTCCAAATTCCGATACTGATCAATGACTTCCAAAATAGACTTCCTCATAGTATGTATTTGGTGGGGTATCTGCCAGCACCACATTAGGGTTTGGGAACTAGTTTTTTATGAACCGATTTTGATTTAGTTTTTTTTTAAGGTGCCTCGATTGAGAGTGTTCTTATCTATTTTTTAAGATAATCTGATCAGCTGTTTGAATACCTTGATAAAGGGATGAGAGCAATATCCACGAGTCTGATCGATTCTAAATTTTACTTAGATGATATTGCAAGAACAACCTTGACCTAATGCTAAAACATCATCTGAAATCTGCAAGGTACCGAACTCCTCATCAACTCAGTTTATTTTTGAGCTCATGGGAAGATCTCAACAAATAGGTTAAAAAAGATGATGATCAGGAATTATAATACGGCTTTACCTATGAAATATCGCCGTTCTGCAGTATTGGCTATTGGCCATTTCAAATCAAACTATTTTTTGGCTAAGAATTCTAAATTCAAAATAATTTTATTTTAATAACATGGAAATCTTTTTTTCAATATTAGTCATTTGTTTATTGATTAGGGCTATGTTTTTATCCTATTTGAATCTATTTCGTCATAATAGATACGTTAAAAATTCGAGTAATTATTGAATATGGGTAACGTCGTGCCAACAACGCGGCACAAGTAGTACGCAACATCAACGAATCACTAATACTACAAACGAACGCACCACCTGTCATTGGTTTGCCTGCTTCCGTTTTAAAAATTTTGACCTGAAAAATTAACCCTGTGTTCGTTCGAAAACTTTGGTCGAAAATGATGAATTAAAGGCGATTGTGGAATCTGATGATACTCAATCTACGGCTGAATTGGCAATGAGCAAGCTTTCGACGTTAGCATCAAAACAATGTTGGTCAGTTTGCATCAAATTTGTTCGTGGAGAATGGGTGCTCCACGAACTCAATGATCGTAATGATACTACGCACCGCTCAACAGGCACACAAACGAAGCAATTTTGAACCACGTTGTTACCTGCAACAGAAATGAATTCTGTTTAAAAGCAAGCGCTCAGCAAGTTGGTTGGATCCCGGTTCAGCACCCAAACTATGGCCTAAACGGAAACTTACCCCTACAAACCTAATAATGGTCACTATTTGGTGGTCTAGCGCTGTTGTGAATCATCACAGCTTCATACCAAACAGGATGAGCATTACTACAGATGGGTACTGTAAAGAACTGAATATAATGATAGAGGAGCTCGCACGTCTCCTACCAGATTTAGTCAATCGCTCGTCCCCGCTATTACTGCCCAAAAACTCGCGACTTCATGCTACATAACAGATGGTCTCACAGTTGAATAAGAGCTGAGGTTGGAAGCTCTGCGTCATCCGCCGTACTCACCAGACCTTGCGCTTACAGACTTCTATATTTACAGAATTTGACCAACTTTTTGGCGGGAGAAATACTCATATACTCGAAAGGCAGTACAAAATGCCTTTGAAGATTTATTGCATACAGTCTAGCCGATTTCTTCAAGAAGGGCGTCAATAAACTGCCACTGCGTTGGCAAAGATGCATATGTCGCAGTAAGATGGTTAAAGCAGGTATATAGTTACATCCCTAGGGATATTAGCTACATACCGTGATAAAGTTATATGACAGCAGTCAACAAATATCTTACTAGACTAATCTAGTGAAATAGTTATAATTGAAAACTGAATGGACAGAAGCACACTCGTGTTACTCGTGTAGAAAACGTTCATGTTATTTGTGGAGTATCGTCATGTGGTGAAAGTTACCGATAGCGACTGTTGTGCAATTAATGTAACAACGAAAAAAATATTCAGGATGAAAAAGACAAATCTGTTGGCAACTTAAAAAGAACTGCTGAAAAAATAAAAAAAAACCTCCAACTAATTTCGGGACATTGACATTGACATTGGATCTTCAGTTACTGTTGTATTGTTGTTCATGTAAATTTTTTGACAGTAGATTCAAGATGCGCGTGGGGTGGTGGGGTGGTAGTTCAAGGTGCAGCCTAAAACCGCATATATTATAATGATATAAAATATAATATTGAAAGAATTGAACTTTTTAATTTAAAAAATTCAAAAGTATAAGTCAAAATTAGTTTTGACTAACATTCTGGGTTTAACATATACCTACTTATAATTATTTCCCTAAATTAGTGTAGTAAGATAGTTATATTACTAGATCGTGCTCGTGTCATAGTTATATTTTTTTTATATAGGACAGGGTGACAAACGAGCACACAGTCCACCTGATGGTAAGTGGTTGCTGTGGCCCATA
>DWHP01003232.1:0-13598 GCA_018247895.1 Parnassius honrathi
TGGCATACCTTGGGGGAGGCCTATGTTCAGCAGTGGACTTGTGAAGGGCTGTAATGATGATGATGATGATGATCTTAAATTTTGTTCCATGTAGCCGGTCCGTATCTTAGGGTTACGCGACCGACACTAAGTTTGCCTGGGAGCGGTATTTACGTCATCATTTGTCGCTTCTTCGACAGACGTGACCAACCCATTGCCGGTTCACTTTACAAACATGAAAGACTATAAAGGTATGCTGGGTTCTCCGGCGAATGTCTACCTTACGAAATTTAACCATCAGAAAAATCCAAGTATAGCCCTTTAAATGGCTTGCAAAGCGACTTTGAAATTGTAGAGCAGCTTCATTATTATTTATTATTATTATTTAACATATTTCGACAATTTTCTTAACAATCTAAAATATTCAACTAGACTTATTATCTAGCATCTGGCTTAGAATACAATTGAGTTGTGCTACCGCAATGCCGAGCAACGTAATAACTGTAGCATAATCTGGAAAATGTTTGTCCTTTTAGAATGATATTAAATAAAGTCCAATTGGAAATATGCCTTTTAATAATGGTACAAGTATATTTTCAAAACAATATTAAACTATAATTTAACACGTTCATTAATGATGATATAATGCAAAATTGCATCCGTAAACCAGATAGACCCTGGAAGTAGTGTTTCTTTCCAGGTAAGATGTCAACTGTTGTACAAACAACTTTTTTAGTCTCCGGAAATTAACACATTCACACTTCATCCTAGTACAAATATTAATATAAATATAAAATTTTGAGTTTTGATTAAATTAGTTACGAAAGTTATAAATGGCCTGAGAAACCGATAATTATTTTACTTTTATAATTTATGAGCTTAAAGTTCCGTAACGGTTACTGATAAACATTAATTAATCATTTACAATCTTTCCTCATTATATCACAAACTGAAAACGTGTTTTCGGTTGAAAATTGTTATAATGATGAAACATGATATTACAGCTTTTTTGTAGGATAGGGTGCCAAACGAGCACACAGTCCACCAGATGGTAAGTGGTTGCTGTGGCCCATAGACATCTACATTTACCTACGATTACAACCCAAATTGCAGACGCGTTGTCACCCGTGAGGACTAAGATGGAATGCCTCGTTTCCAGTAAAAAGGGTCTCCGGTTCTCTGCACTCACCATACGAAATACCGCAGCATTAAGCTACTATTTCACGCTGGTATTCCGTGAGAGCGTGGTCCCTCCCCGGTCGGGCCGACCTGTGTGGTGCTACAACTATACTTCTAATATAACTGCAGCATGGCTACAATCCACAACGTACATTAACATGTAAATTGTGGATCGAGAAAATATCAAACTTTCTGCTATCAAAATAAACTACAATGGATTGATGCAACGACAAAATAATTCGAAAAATTTAAGGATCATATAAAAGAAAATATTGTATTATAATTTATAACTGACTGCAAGGACACTTTCTCGTTGTTTGTACGAAATTGTAGTGAAAGGGAGAAAGTTCGATGACGAATTAATTTAGTGTCCTCATTTATTGACCAATCTGAAACTTATGTGCATCGGTTACGGCTTGTTCTAATTACTGAATTATTACAAACTGTTAGCGATCCGCCCCGGCTTCGCACGCATGATTTCTGGATCTTGACAACAGCGCCACCTGCCGGGTCCAAATGTGAATCTAAACAGTCTAGGGAATAAAAAATAAAAACCCATGCAATTCCACATCGGTCGACCCACTTTAGAGTCGTAACGCAACTAACGGGTGTCAATTTATTTCTATATTATAAACTATTGCGCCGTGGTAATTCAGGGGCTTAGCGCTCGCTGTAAATTTTACAGTACGTAAGCAACCCGGGTTCGATCCCAGCCGGCAAAAATGAAATTGTTAATTGCAATTTTAAGTGTTGATTTACCACGTGTTCGGCGGTGAAGGAAAACATTGTGAGGAAACCTGCATGTCTGAGAAAAAATAAAAAATATTTCGAAGACAAATGAATTTCACCAACACGCATTGAGGCAGCGCGGCGGATCCTTCCTTGCCTTAAAAAAAACCCTCTCAGTAAATGAGAAGAGGCCTATGCCCAGCAGTGGGTCGTATATAGGCTGTGACTTTAAACTATTGCGTCGATAATGTTTCAGAGCCCGATTTTAATTTACCAGATATCGTGATCTTAGGATACCCAACTATTTTCATAGTCCTAGGGTATTCTTATAATATGAGAACGACGAATGAATTAATAATCTTGCAGGTTGTAGCTCCTGCAGACGTATGTGACCTTTGTGGACTATGATGGAGTGCCTCACAACCTATAACTATACCATATAGTATTCAGAACGAAACAATGAAGTGTACCAACTGGTGCTTTGCGGTAGAAATAGATAAGGGTAGTACCATCCTAGACGGACACCTAGGTAGGTGGTAGGATCTACTTCCATCTTAATTTCAAACCAGGAGTATGGAATAGTGAAATATTAAGCGTAACTAGGTAAAATAAAACATTGCTTAAATGTTTATTAATTTGCAAGATATTTAAGTATTAAGGAAGGAAAATAATCTGTATTATTGGTCGCGGAAGGGTGATGTAATAAACTATTAAAATGGCAATTATTGATTTGTTCAAATAAATTGGTTATATAACATTCATTCGAAGATTCATTTTTCTCGCAAGGGATACTTCTAACTTATGCAGTATGTCAGTTTGAGATACCACTGTAAGTTTATGGTAAATGGTGAACTGAAAACCGTTTTAACCGAGCATAAGTGGACTCATGAAATATTTTTCATTGTTTGTCATTTTATATTGCTAACCCATCTCTTACCAATGTTCATTTGAATTTACATTACCAGAAAACGTCCATGATATGATAAACTTTGAGCCGTGTAGTGTCATGTAGGTTTCTTCGCGATGTTTACCGTTGATTCTGATTCTGATGATGAGCTACGAGGGCTCTTACGTTACTCGTGAAAAAAAATTGTGTGTTTATACTCGACTTCACAGAGTCAGTAATTTATTCTTGGGGCAATGTATATGCTATTGCAACAAAATTCCGGAAAATATTCAAGTCAAGTTTAAATATAACATTAAACAAAAACTTTATAAAAAGGGTTATTATAATATAAATGAAGTGTACCATGGTTGACAATAACTCCTGGGAATGAGTTGTAAATAGTTTGTACAACCTTACATATTGTATAATTTATTTCAAAAAGGAAGTCGCGCTGGGTTTCTTGCTGGTTTTTCCTAGGACACGTTTTTACTGGAATCGAGGCATTCCATCTTAGTCCTCAAGGGTGACAACGCACGATGTCTATAGGCCACAGCATCCACTTACCATCAGGTGGACTGTGTGCTCGTTTGTCACCCTTTTTCTGTAAAAAAGGACAGAGGTTTTTTCAAAACAGGGGTAAAGAAAAAATTACTTTCTTTCAATAAGAATTAAATGTGATCTACATTGAATAAAAATTATTCTATTCTATTTGTGTATATATGCTTTGTCAGACTATTTAGTTTAATACATGTTATTACATGTGTTAGATTAAATAGTCTGTGTACGTATTATAATTTATAATATAGTGTGTATTATGCCTGTATTTCCTCCACTGCCTTGGTATTATTAAGACTGTGAAATCAACTTAATATGAACCGTGTACCTTTTCATTATTAACAATTGTTGAAACTAAAATAATTTCAAATATTTACTTTTTCTATTTCTTTGTCCACCCAGGCATGTCTAGAGCAAGAAGCAAGAGTAGCCGAGCTACGTTCCCTCGCGGCTCAGGTGGCAGCAGAGACCGGATCCCGGGCGCTGCAAGCGGATGCAGACGCCCTGGCCAGGAGGCTACAGTTGGTGGCTGGCGCCGTTCAGGCCCTGGCTGACCTAGGCGAAGCACGACAGCTTGCTAGAGCTAAAGCCCAAAACGCAAAAGATAAACTTTGCGATATGAGACAGGTTAGTAAAGATGTAAATAAAATTATAAAGTTCAGTTGTAGTTACTAGGATTAGTGGTTTACAATTATATGTTAAATAAGTTGATTAAAGTGAATGTTTGAACGCTTATCACAATTTCTACGTGTAATATTCTCGGGTCTTTGAAAAGAAATCCATAAACCACGAAATTTCAATAAGAATGATATTCGTTTTTTAATTTTTTTTGTGTAGAATTATGGTGACAAACAAGCACAAAGTTCACTTGATGGCAGGTAGGTGCTGTAGCCCATAGACATCTACATCTATCCCAGATTAAGAACCAAAATGCAGATGCGTTGTCACCCCTGAGTACCAAGATGGAATGCCTCGTTCCCAGTAAAAAGATTTTCCGGTTCGCTACACTCATCATAAGAAACACAGTAGCATGATCTTTCCCTGGCCGAATCGACTCATTCATGCTACAGCTATAATACACTACATGGCGAATTTTGGATAATTATTTATATTTAAAAAGTGCTTAGATAAAATAAACCAAAATAATATAAGGATTCGATTTAATATTATGTATAGGTATTTCTAAAAAATAATGTGTTAAATAGCATATCAATGTTTATAGAACAGTTAAAAACATACAATTATAAAGTGATAAATAATGTAAACAGAGACAAAATTGGCATGCCCTTGCATTGGCTGACGATAACAAGGTCAGACAGTGTGGACAGTAAGGTGACATACATTTATCGTAACTAAAAGACAAACGACCACAATCATTCGATACTTTTTGAATACGATCTTAAAACATACTAATGTTAAATTAAATTGAATATTAAGACCAAACTACATCTTAGTAAGGGCGACTTTTTAATCGTCAGATAAGAGTGATGTATCAAATAAATAGTATTATTTTATTAATACAACTGTAATTTTTAATTCGTTTATGTTGTATTGCATACATCGAAAGCGAAGCGAAGATGTAATGCTCTGTTGTTACCAAATGAAAAATCGTGATCCACTTTACTTAAATTACTTCCTACAGCTTTATATCGCACTTATATAATAAAAACACAAGTACACAAATATCAAGAGGAGATTTCAATTAATAATTCTGACGTAGTTGTAAGTTTATTTATTAAAAAGAAGTTAATTGAAAATAATTTCACTGGGACGTCAGTTAATCGGTATGGATGTGAACAAGATATCGTTCAAAAACTGAACTTCTCACTTTGATTATAAAAATTAGCTTTAGATTTTGGTCCTTAGGAAGACCTTTGAAGTTCACTATTGTAAACCGTCTCGTTCCTTAATACTTGACAAGTTTTTCGGTAACAAAATACGAATCACCGGTATCATCAAACAGTTTTTGTAGCTTTAAACGAAATACGTGTTTCAGTAATTAATAAAACTAAATTGTCAATCATTTTTATTTGACGCTTGAAAAATCGGTTCTTTATTACTTGGAGACAAACGGAGTTCATACATATGGCACTATCGCTGTAGTTTAACGAGTTATAAGTAAGCTGCTGTAACGTTCGCATATTTGATTCATTGAAATCTGGTCACGTATAATTTACACCGCAAAAGGATAGCGGTTAGCATTTAATTTTAGTATTGTATAGCGGTGACAAATTTTTGTCAGCTTTTTACAGAACAACTTTAAATAATGTTAATAAGAATGTTATAGTCAAATTTAAATTAACCGAATGCAATAATTCTTGATTTATCATTTAAAAAAAGGATGAAATAAATTACTATCTCTGTTCGCTGCAAATTTTTTCATAAAATTTAAGGGAAATTTTAATTGTAAAGCCTGTAATATCTTTGTGTTTCTTCATTATTACAGGATTTGGCTCCAGTGGAAGGAGATAATGAAAGAGTAGAACATAAATTGATTACCCTTCGAGATAATTTGATTGCACTTGGAAAGAGCGAAGCTGACATAGCTCCCGCTAAAGCACAACTGCCTGATATCGACAGAGACGTTTCTGAGGAGCACTCTATAGTTAGAATACTAGAGTTATGGCAGGCTATGTTCAGAGACACGTTCTTACACTACCACCGTTTGTCTACTGCTCTAATCCGGTCGGGAGATGCAGCCACGGCTTTGAAATTGTGGCATGAATACTTGCTAGATCTTCAATCTTTCCTCTCTGGTTCCTTACCAGCGGATTATGAGAACTTGACGGAACATCGTAGGCTGTGTCGTGTTCATAGAAATTTATTAGCCTCACAAAGATCTGTCCTTATGAACGAGAACAAGGAAACAAATAATAGAGACTTAGCAGACAAATTTGACATACTAACGAATCTTCATAATGAAACCCTTGCGAGGATCGTGGAAAGACACGATGAAGTATGTACTAGGATTGCCGCCTGGGACGACTACAGAGAAATTTACACTGAGCTCCTACGTTGGTTGAAGGAAATGGAAAGAGAGAAGGAAAAGTTGCAACTTAGATATGTTCACATAAAGAGAATACAAAAAATACTATCAAAGATACAGAATCTCTATGACAAGTTGCCAGAAGGCCGTAAGTTTGCGGATAAATTGTCAGTATACCTGAAGAGAGTGTTAGCCTTCACAGAGGAAACGTATGGAGCGTCGGTGAGGATGGAATACGCTGGAATAGTAAAGAGAGTTGACAACTTGCAGGCTAGTCTTGACACATGGCGTGACTTCTTGACTCGAATATTGGGACTCATCGGTGAATACGAAAGTTTGACTGGTAATTTACATAAACTTTACTCAAGAACGCAAGATGAAGTCATGTCATATTCTGACGAGGATCGTTTGTCACGGCCGCAAATCAAAAAAGCAATTGAAAGGTACTCAGAGTTGAGAAAGAAAATTGATAAGACTGAAAATCAAATAGAAACTCTCAGTGTCATTCAAGAACAACTAAAGGAGTGCCTGAGTCCTCAGGATATAAGAATCGTTAACCAAAAAGTCTGGCAGATGCGACAACAACGAGCAGACTTAGAGCATCAGTTATCTATTATAATACACAGATTTCAGGAGAGGCTAGAAATCTACACGATATTTGATTCAAGGATGTCAAGATTCTCAGAATGGATGACAACACTCGAATCACGACTTGAAAGTTCCAGCTCAAGCAGTGAAGTGAGTGCTTTAGACCCTCAAGACCTTATTAGAAGAATAAATTCGGATATTCAAGCAGAGACCGCTCTTAAAGAACGCGAATATGAGTGGCTAGCTCGGACAGGCAGCTCTCTAATCGATATATCTAAGAAAGATGAGAAATCCTACAGCAAAAACACCTCTAAACAACTGAAAGATGTGCAGGAACGTTGGCAGAAGCTACAAGAAACAGGCCGAAGTAGAATCGCTAAAATAAACGAACTTCTTGAAACCATTTCACAACTAGAGGAGCGTTTGACGGAAATAAGACTAAAACTACACTCTATAGAATCTAAACTCTCAGCATCAGTCGTCATCGAATATTTGTCGACAAAAACTGTTGATGAGAAATTCCAAGATCGTGACGAAATACACAAGAACATTGAGGATGAAAGCAGCGAGGTCGGCGAAACTCTGAACCTCTGTGAACTTGTTTTCAATGATCCTGATGTTCTCAGAGGAAACTTTGATTTACGAAATCTGCGTACAGGCGTTGATATAGTCGATAAGAAGTGGAAAAACATTTGCGAGATGTCCGAACAGCGCAAGAATGCTCTGAAGGAAATCCGCAAATCTGCTGAACTAGCAAACTCTCTTCTGCCAAAAGTAGAGAAGAAATTGGATTCGATTGAGAAAAGAGTGGAGAAAGTTGAAATACGAAAGCAACGTGGTGAATCTGAGGACGATAGTGTTTCAAAGGCTGTTATAAAAGATTTAGACGCACTAGAGGAAGACGTAAAGCGTTTAGAAGATGCATATAGCCGTATAGCATCTGCTCGTGGTATAGAGATGCGGGGAGAAGGAGCGGATCATACTGGCCGTTTGAGAGTGGCTGTTCGCCGCTGGCAGCAACTAAGGGTGCGTGTAAACGCGGTGGGCACTGACTTACAACGTCAGTTTGTGGCAGCACACGGAAAAGCAGTAGTCGCATTGGCTGAGGCCGATGTACGTCTTACTAGAGCCTTACATCTTGCTCCAACTCCGTTAGATCAGGAGGCTACCCGCAAAGAATTGGATGTAAGTATTTTCTGTTGTTTTTATCAAAATTTTCATTTACTTTATTAACTTAATTTATTCTTTTAATAAAATACTTGTATGTTGCTTTAATGCTTATGTTACTCACACAGAGGTGCAATATGCGATATCAAGGGGTAATATATTTACGAAAAACTTTATGGGAGATAAAAGAAAAAACTAAAACTAAAACGAGGAAACCTGTTCTCTAGTTCATTTTCGTGGAATTGTGCTTGCGATCGTAATCCGCCTGTGTTTGGCAATCACAAAATAATCCACTGTTGAAAGTGGGATCCCCCCATTATGCGCGTTATCGCAAGCAGGATCTTAACACGCATGTATTCTGTCTCAGTTTGTAGATGTGACTGTACTCTTCTTGCGCATGGTTGGTTGAAGGTGCTATGCAGTAGCTTCTTGCAACTAGCTTCAGGCGCACTATTAGCGCGATTTTTTTTTATTGTTTATGTCGGCATTCTCTGCCAGTCAACTAGTTGTGTGGTGAGCTGTTGTGGCAGGTGTAAACTTGCTTTATGATCTCTTTACATACACATATTACATACATACCATATTAGGCATATAACAAGAGTAGATTAGCCTCAACAGTAAAGGATTTCCTAGAGAATCGCGTGGAATGACATTATCATTGATATAAAAATATTTTAAAATTCAAAACAGTAACTTAATTCCCATTCTATTTGATGCAGGGCGTTGAGCAAGAAGTTCGCGAATGCGAGGCATTGGTGAAGGAGGCTGATAGACTAGAGGCTGCATTGGGAGGAGGGGGGGGAACGGATGCACTTGCCAGCGAGTACCGTACGCTGCTCGCTGACGTCACCACGCGGCTGCAACTTGCTCGTCAATCCATAATCGCTGACGTCGACTCCGCCGTCCAGGTTACAGAATTTTATATATAATGACTTGACTCACACTGTAGGAAATTTTTCGTATCGTGGAAGTGGTTAACAAAACAAATTACACGTAGACAAACACACTGAAACACTAATTTCTTTATAGGCCTTACAAATACTTTTCCTATAAGAGAATTGAAACGCAACTTACACAGTCCCCATTAAACCTCTAGCTGCAATGCTAACGAAACTTCAATAAAAGTTAATGATCGTCCGCGCTAGTAATATTTTGCTCTAGTAATATTAAATAAAATGTTTTCGATTTCTAGTTTAAGTGTACATCACTTCATATCATCATGTATCAGATGTATTGAGTTTTTTCCCATTTTCCCTTTTTTAATTCCTTTCTTTTAGAAATATTACAAGACTTTGTTCTGCCCATTCCGACGACCCTTCCTTCCTGTCCTTTAAAAAAATCTTTAAATTCGCAATAAAAATATTGAGGGTCACTTATTGGGATAAAAATTATCCTATCTCTCAAGTTGGATCAAACTGCACACAGTGTGCAAAATTTCAATGAAATCAGTTCAGTTACTTAGGAGTTCGTCGCGGACAAACAATGTGCCACATTCTTTTTTTATATAAAGAAACAATCTTTACACTTTTCTTACAATTTAACTTCCAATGTGGCAGCGCCCTGAAGGCAATTGTTAAAGCTCTCAATTTACGACATTCTTCGCCTCTCGTCCCTTTATGTAGGTGCCTTTCGTATGATATTGTAGGACATATAATAGTAACATAAAAGAAGTCACTTTGGACAAAAGCTTCCTGCTAGTCAACCTGGTCAATCCAGGTCTCCTAGAGCGTGTGCGTTTCAATTATTAAGAATGTCACACATCTTTAAATTTCAATAATTCATCTTAATAATGTATTTTTATCCTCTACCACAGGTTGATACACTTAAATGGGAAACCGACGCTGCCCTTCAAGTGGACACGTTGACGTCCAAAGAGACATATCGCGTGGAACTAGCTGCCGCTGTCAAAGAAACATCGGAATCACTAGAAGCACTCCGAGCGGCCTTGATGCACGAACTCAAAGAAAATGCCAGTGGTGATGAACTGGCTACTGCCGCTAAAGGAATAGCTAAAGCCGGCGCTAAGCCCGGACAAACTCTGGAGTTGGCCAAACATTTGTCCGAGTTACTTCTAACGGAATGTGACGCAACAGAGGAAGAAGCAATGCTTAAAGAAGTTGAGTCACTCTCGATGAGATATGAGGACCTCTTGACCCAAGCGAAAAAACGGGAACTGCAGATTAACAACCTGAGGTGAGTAAAACTATTTTTGATACTACACGAATGTTTGTTACCGTCTACTGCATCGTATTGTTACACGCAGGTGACACAAAAGAAAGAGATGCAATTTCGTATTTTAAAATACACCAAAGCGCACATCTGTTATACACGCACACTTTTTAATTGTTAATGCTTTCGCTTGCTCAACAAAGAAATGAAACGAATCAACACAGATTTTAAACAATTATTCGGATTTTTGCGAGCATATTTCGATAGCTTTAGCAGACATAAAATATTATAAAATATTTACCTTTTGCAACTCATTGTAAAATTAACCTTACATATAATTATATAATGTATAATAGAATTTGTACGTAAGTGATTTTAAACAAGTTTAACTAGTGAGATTCGACGTTTAAAATGCTGTAAATATTATCATGCATATACATTACAAAAAGTAAATTTCAATTAGAAAGTAGTTACAAATGCAGCTTCGATTAGTAGGTTTTTTGAGCCCATCCGTCTTATAACATTACATAGTTTATTGACAGTCCCGAGCTTGGTTTAAGAGTAGACCTTCTAACTAAATAGTACCTTAGATCCTGCGCTAGAGTATTTACAATGGAACTTTTTTCGTGAAACAGATTTTAGTTTAAACCTTAGACTAAATATAATTACTTTTTATAATAAGGCCCTATGTAACCAGGGTTATAAAATAAATATTTCAAATAAAAAATAATTTCTAGGTTTAAAGAAATAATTATTTCTAAACATATCATGATGATATAACACATAATAGCATCTCTTCCTTTTTGTAATCTGTCTTATGTTCGTAGCACTAGCACTTTGGATTTTGGTGGCGGGGCTTTATTATATAGTATCGAAAATTGATTATTTTGGTTTGAATTGTGAATTGATATATAATTATTAAGGCAAAAAGGATAATATTTTATAAATTGACAAACACGTAAAATTCGAAAATTGTACATAAAAATATAATAAAAATATATATTTTTGTGTTTTATTAACAGGTTTGCAACTTCTGTAAAAATCTTCTTAAATGTACTTTACTAATAAAAAATTAAGCAGTAATAATTTATATTTATTTTATTATCTTGTAGAGCGTTAGCAAGTGAGTCAAAATTGATTTTCTTAAGTTATTCGGGAAAATTCGTTTTGCAAGTCGTTGTTTAGTTACACATTAATATTATTCGGTTGTAGCAACATAGATAAAATACTTAAATATGTCAAAATGGAGTGTTTAACAAGCTTTTTAACCTGGCATGCTCTAAAAATTAAACACATGCGTTTTCTGGTCCCATAGGTTGCCCCACTCTGCGTCATACGCTCTCACGTGCGAACAGTGAGTACAGCTTTCTAATATTTTATTAAATCGCCATATATTTTTACACTAGTTCGATGTGTTTATTGGTGCACAGAGTATAAAAAACTATCTGTCAAAATCATGTACCTTTCTGTTAATTTTGTTCAAAACAATACATAACCAAATACATGTTTTATTTTTGTGTATTTTGTATTTTTAGGTTACAATTTTGACAGATAATTTAAAATATTTAAATGTTGTATAAGTAGTGAAGCAGTGCATGGTATTTTGTGATGTTAATTTGTAGTGTTTTTATTACTTACCTATTTTTGAGCTTGCACCTAATTATAATAAATTTAGTGTCTACGCTTAAATATAATAATTATGACCTTTATATTATCCTGGCGAATTTAACGCAAATAAAGAAATTTGTTACTAATTTTAAGTAATTTTTTGATTATTGATTCAAAGAAATGACAAAGTTTGACAAAAATCTTGGATCATCAAATCTCACTTAAGGTTAAGAGTTAAATTAAAATCTGTGAAAGATTTTCTACATTTGCTAATTTCAGTGCAGTCTGAACAGAGCGACCCCGCATCCCTTAACTCATATATGATTATTTCAATGCTCCTAGTTTGGGCTGGATATTTATAGTAGATTTTCAACAAAAATGTGACACAGTGAAAATCTTTTTGAAACTAATATCTTTGTCATTTCTCATTAAATACATCTACGTATTTAATTCATAACATTATAACAACCTCCAAATGCTTGACTATACTAATATAGCTTATCACCCGCAGTGAATCCGGTCGGTTAACGTGTCCTTTGTGCTCGGACCGTAACTGGAAGCAGCTGGACAATGATTTATGGCGGCTGGAGCAATGGTTGCAATTTGCTGAAGCTACTGACGAAGCCAGAACTGATCCTCCAGAACAGTACGACGCTTTAGAAGATGCCATACAGGTGAGGACTTTAGAGGAGTTTTAGTTAATTTGTCTTTGTGTTTAATGTTTCCTAATTAATATACGCAGCATAATTATACTAGAGAAATCTTGCAATTTTACTATTTTAGGTGTCGTTAGAATATAGTTTTACATAAGTTTTCAACGTAAGAATAAATGGTCCCAATATTGATCCTTGGGATACACCCATAATTAAGGCTTGCTGTAGGAAGATTCGGTTCCATCAAGAGCAACTTTTTGTTAGGCACTTTTAATTAGGAAGCATTTTGACATGATTTTATTAGGTGAACTAAGTTTTTGAACACCATTATATTTTAATTTATTTAATAGTGTGTATACGGTTCTTAATCGAGGATAAATGTTTATACGTCGTAGAGTTACAACGTTGATATATTCTGGTTGTAGTACTTTGAGTCGGTTCAGTTGGGGTTGAATTATGCTTTCATAGAATATCAGCGTGAAATAGCAGTTTAATGGTGCTGTGTTGCGTATGGTGAGTGTAGAGAATCGGTGAAATTTTCACTGGAAACAAGGCACCTATTCTATTTTAGTCCTCAGGGCTGACAACGCATCTGCATTTTTTAAATCAAGATTAACTGTAGATGTCTATGAACCACAGCATCTTCTTACCATCTGGTGGACAGCGTATTATACTGTGATACTGATGTATTGTTCCATTAAAATTATATCTTATGGTTTTTGGAATGGGGTTGTCAATTTGTCTGCTGAGTGTGACGATTAAATCAAATTGTTTTCCAACGGGAGATACCTATGCTCAATAGTAGGCTTTTACAGGATGATGATGAGAAAATTAATAGTATGATGGATAGAATCAGATATATCTTTCTAAAATAATTCTGTCGGCGTCTGAGATTTAGGCATATTAATGCGTAAAAAAACTTCAATATCTATGATTAGTTTATCATCATTATCATGATTGTGATTGGTGTGTGCGTGTGCGTGTGAGCAGGACCACCGCGAGTTCCTGCTGGATCTGGACTCGCACAAGGCGCTAGTGGTGTCGCTGAACGTGGTGGGCGCGCACGTAGCGCGGCACGCGCGCTCGCCGGCGGCCGGGC